>CABHPH010136678.1:59926-75192 GCA_902168325.1 Peromyscus nudipes
GAGAGAGAGAGAGAGAGAGAGAGAGAGAGAGAGAGAGAGAGAGAGAGGTGGCCCTAGGACCAGGACTTCCAGGAAAGGGGACAGGATTCTGCTCTGCATCTAACCCCAGCAGACACTGGCAGCCACCAAGCCTGCAGCAAAAGCTGGACCCCTTTATGCATTTCATGAGTGTTTGCCTCTGCCTGGATGTAATTGTGTTTGAGGACTCTGAATACATATGTGCACTGAGCCTGGCCCACTATCAACAATTTTGTGTGCATGCTCCTATACAAATGTGTGTGGACAAGAAACTCCTGTTGAATAGGAAGCAATGTGTGTAGCCCTGCTTGTTCACCTCTGAGGATATGTGAACCACTGAATGGATGGCATGTCAACACAACCTTATGTATTTGTACTACTATGTGTGGCCTTGGCCCTTTGTGGGAGCATACTTTTGCTAAGCCTCTGTGGGAGGGTGTGCATGACTCTTATAAATACATGTGCTCTCTGCGCTACTTGAACATGTGTGCACACCTGTGTGCAAGTGTGTCACATTCTTCGGGACCTACATGACTCAAAATAAATGTGCGCGTGTGCCATGCACTCCACACTGAGTGGTTCCTCTGATCTTGGATGTGGTCTTCCTGCCCTATCCTTGGCACTGACTTCCGCTAGCCCATAGGGCTCTCCCTTTTGTGCTGAGCAAATAGGAGGCCCCAAATGTAAACAGGTGTGCCCTCACAGTGAGGTGGAGCTCAGGCAGCCTGAAACCTCTGTTGCCCCAGCCCCCAAAACAAGAACTCGAAGCCCTTTCTGTAGTTCAGAGGCTCTCTTTCTTCCTCTCATGACAGTGCTAACCTTTAACTCTGGAACAGACCCTCCAAATTCCTGCTATTCCTCTGACCGGCTCCAGATCCCTCCCCTCTCTTTAAGGCCAGATAGTTAATATTTGACCAAGAAGGAGAGGCTGGTGACACCCTCTGACCCTGCCTATGGGTGTCTGGTGATATTGGGTGGATCAGGCGTCTTCCACACCTCACCCAGCCCAGGAAATCTTTGGAAGTCTCCCAGAGATAAGGAGGAGGCCTATCATCCACCTCCACCTCAGCTGTGGGACTAAAGGTGGCCAGGAGTTTCAGGATCCCCTTGTTCACTGTCTCCACATGGCTTAGGTCTTAACTGGTCGTGCACACACTGCAGTCTCCTGCACAGACTTTACCTTTGTGCAGCGCAGGGGCCAAGATACCCGTGCCTCACTCCCACCCCCTCATGCTTACGCTGCCTGCCAGCAGGTAGGGACTCGTGTAGATGCCCGGCCAGAGGGTGCAGTATGGACTCGCATGGGCAGGGCAGAGATGTGCACCCCCTCAGAGAAAAATGCCAGAGAGAAGTGTCTAATTAAAGAGAAAGTCCAAAGGGAGCTCTCAGGCCAATGGGAAAGAAAAAACAAAGGGAAAACAGGACAAAATTAACAAAGGCCCATTAACTGCCTCTGCCCAGGCCTTCCTGCGGAAGGCCCCCCACGGGCAGCGCTGCTGGAGGAACAGGCCTGTCTGAGAACCAATGCTCTACCAAGATGGTCCCAAGCAGTCTGACTGGGTGAGGGCCGTTACCACGGGCATAGGTTAAAGCTAGTCTAGGGTCTTGTAAAGACAGTAAGTTCACCACAGCCTTCTTTCCCAGGGCAGAGATGGACAGAATGACTGTGAGTCTGTCCTGAGGTAGGAGTTCTGGGGATGCTAGGCCTCAGCCTTTCGGTGCCTCCTGAAGTCTGGGTAATGCCATCCATCTTCCACACACACAGACCAAAGGGCTTTCCATTTTGGAGGGATTTTGATTTTTTTTTTGTTTTATTTTGTTTTCTTCCTCAGAAAACAGAGAGAGAACTGGAACTCCCCCCCAAACCCTTGGTTGGGGGCAAGGTGACCCCTTCAGTAGCCTACAACCCTGCTGGGACCTTCCAATGCCCACTCTCCATGGAATTTGCCTTTGATGCAGAAAGGCACGTGACCCGTGACCCATCCCTCCCTCTGACTTCTGAGCTGTGATTCCATGGCCACACAACCTTGTGGCTCCATGTCCCCCCCATTCCAGGATCCTCCATGGCCCCATGATTACTTGATCTCCATGGCCTCCTGACCCCTGACCTTCCATGTGATCACAACCTGGACTTTGACCCCAGTGATTGCTCTTCCCCTCCTGTCCTATGACTCTGGCCCCGGCTGCTTTTGGGGTCTTGTTAGTCTGAACTTCCCCAGGAAGATGTGGGGGAGGCTCTGGCCCCTTCTCTTCAGTTTCCTCACAGTAACAGCAGTCCCTGGACCCTCACTGCGGAGACCATCCCGAGAGCTAGATGCCACCCCTCGGATGACCATCTCCTATGAAGGTTAGATTCCCCAACCTTGAAAGGCTATGGCTGCCAGAGCGGGGGGCAGGAACTAGCCCCCCAGACAGCTCACTGCCTCTCTTGTTCCAGAGCTCTCCCGGATCCGGCACTTCAAGGGCCAAGCCCAGAACTACTCAACGCTTCTGCTGGAGGAGGCTTCGGAAAGGCTGCTGGTGGGGGCTCGAGGCGCCCTGTTCTCTCTCAGTGCCCGTGACATAGGAGATGGGGCTCACAAAGAGGTCAGCCCCTGGCACCCGGACCAACCATAGGGTCTCCAGCTCCCTGGGACCTCAGTTACCTGGAGACCTTTCCAGCCTTCCGGCCTCTCAATAGCACTGTCCTTCCAGCCCAGAGCTCCTTCTGAAATTCGCCCCACTCCGGTTTCCCCAGTACTCTGGAGCCCCACTGTCTGATTCTCTGGGTAGTGGATATTGAGGTCGATATTGCAGTCTGTTCCCTTTATTCTCACTAGATCCGCTGGGAGGCCTCCCCAGAGATGCAAAGCAAGTGTCATCAGAAAGGGAAAAACAATCAGGTATGTGGTCCGCCCTGTCCCCAGCTCTCCTTTCTTCCTCCTCAACCAGGGGGTGCCAGAATTGGAAGGGACACAGATGGAGTGGTACAGATGTGCTGCAGCCAGCAACACAGCCACAATGAACATTAGGAAAGGCAGGCCTTGGCGTAACCCTTCTACCCCAACCATCCGTGGTCTATAACTTGGCCTGTTACAGTATCTTAATTCCCTGCCTCAGGGGAATCTCAAATTATAATCATAACAATAAGTAGCTGCTAATGAGTGACAACTAGATCTAGTTCTAAGACAAGCCTGTGATGTATTATTATCCCCCATTTCACAGATAGGAAAAACGAGACTTTGCTGGAACACTAGTCCAAGTACCTGGTGTTTGTAGAAGGACCTTAGTCAAGTATTAGTCCTTTCTAGCTAAAAAGTAGGGTGTCACTCTGTAGACCAGGCTGGCCTCAAACTCATAGAGATCCGCCTGCCTCTGCCTCCCAAGTGCCAGGATTAAAGGTGTGCGCCACCACACCTGGCTGGAGAGATTTTTAAGAATACACATTCTTGGACCAGCAACATGGCTCCGCAGGTTAAGGCACTTGCCACCAAGCCTGACAACTCACACAGTGAAAGGAGAGAACCTGCTCTCACAGATGGCCCTCTGATCGTCTTTCTACTGTGTGCCATAGCATAGGCATACACATACATACATGAAATAATGAAAAAAATACACATTCCAAGCCAGTTACGATGCATGTGCCTGTAATCCCAGCCCTTGGAAGGATGAGGATACACACACACACACACACACACACACACACACACACACACACACTTATAGACAAAAAGTACATGTTCACACTGGGCATCCTGGTGGTGCATGCCTATGATCCCAGCAGTTGGGAGGTAAATGAAAGAGGATTAGTTCAAGGAAAGCCTTGGCCCCAAACAAGTTTGAGGCTAGCCTGCGTTATATGAGATTTTGTCTCAAAACAAAAGCAAAAATATCTCACAGTCCACCAACCTAGAGATTCTGACTCAATGAGTCTATGGTGTGCCCCTCTAGGACTTTCCATCAGAGGCTATCTACTGCATTGTGGTTAATAAACAGAGCTAGTGGGGTAGGTGAACCCAGGACACAAAGTGTCATAAATACCAACAAGGGGTTTGGACTTTATAGTGACAATGACACCCATATTGTTTGATGCCTTAGAGGCCCTCATACATGAATCATAGGTTCCGGATCATTAGGTCTGGAAAGGACCCAAGATATTACTGCTCTAGAAAGCCAACTGAAGCTGATGTCTCTGGTTCCCAGACCACTTTGAGCAGCAAAGTGTCAGAGAACGTGTCCCAAAGCATTGTCCTGAAGGACATTCATTTTCAAAGGAGGAACTGAGTGGGCTAGTAATGGGCAGAGATATTGCTAGCAATCCACAGAGTCTGCTTAAAGGGCAAAGGAATTTATTAGAGAAGGAAAACTCCACGATACAGAACAGAGGAATTATCGTAGGGTCCTGGAAGGCTGAGGCACAGTCCCACGCTGTTCTTTCGCCTGGTCTGTCTCCAACATCCAAAACCACAAGGGAGCAAAGAGAGAGCCGCATATGTGCATCCCAGGTCTTAAGGGTCCGGAGCGGCCCCAGGGCCATGTACTTCAAGGTCATAGGCAGGTGTAACAGTTACCTGCTACCTCACTAGGGGCAGTGCTTCAAGGTCATAGCTAGAACAGCTATGCACTACAGTCTAGTATGTGTGGAAAGGACAACATTCCTATCTCAGAGTGCACAGTGACATCCTTAAGGCTCTGAGAAGTCACCTGGTAAAGATAGATGCGTCTGCTTTCCAAGCTCATTGACTACAGAATTCTTCCCCAACTGCCCTTTTGCTGTCTTAGGGAGCTGCTCTAGGAATGTTTATCTCACCCCATGTGCCAGATGGATTAAAATAGACTGAGTCTAGGGACAGGAAGAACAGTAGAAAGTTCGGGGCATCCTAGGGGTTAGAAAGACGGCCTGAGCAGGCTGACAAGGAACAGATGTAGACAATGGCCGCAGCAGGTGACAAAGTGGACATAGAAGTCCTCCACGGATTCAAACTCTGGGTAACAGATGGGAGGATGGTCGAAGAGAATTGGACAGCAGCTTAGGGCACCTGAGGGGTGTGGAGAAAGCCAGTGTGCCTGGAGTAATGAAGTGAGCATCCCGGGAACAAGCCCGGGGGCGTGTGGGACTGCGTGTTCAGAGCATAGGGAGCTGCTGCCATGCCATGGTCTGTTTTGCACTTGTGGTGCTTTGGGAAGTGGATTGGATGGGAGTGAGAGGGTGTTGACAGATGGAATGTCTCTGGAAGGAAACTTCGGACATGGTGTCAATGGTCCCCCTCGCAGGCCACCTGGGAGACAGGAATACATGAGAGGCTGTTGACAACAGAACCCCTGTGCTGTCTGAATTTTACTCTGGAGTACCCCTCACTCACTGTAAACAGTTGTTATAAAGAGTAGCATAGCGGTTAGGAGGGGGTCAGGTGGCCACTGGAGTGGTCCAAGGAAGAGGTGATGGTTATCTGTACTGGATGAAAGTAGTGACGTGAGCCAAGTTCAAGAACCATTTGGCACAGTGAATCATGGAGAGGGACTGAATGGGGCGGGGGGGGGGGGGGAGAGTGGGCGGCAACAGCGAAGATACTTCTGGATCAGAGCAAGGTGGATGCAGGTTGAGGGGGGAGACTGGATAAACAGGTTTAAGAGGGACTATTTGGGTCAGGAAAAATGGGAGCTTGCTCTTGGACAGGGTGAGATTGACATTGCTTGTGAGGCAACAGAGAGAGAGAGAGTTGGGATTTGTGGGAGCTCCAGGATTAGGGAGGAACATTGTTTAAAAGTAACTTTTGAGCTGGGCAGTGGTTGCACAGGTCTTTAATTCCAGCACTCGGGAGGCAGAGGCAGGTGAATCTCTTGAGTTCGAGGCCAGCCTGGTCTACAGAGTGAGTTCCAGGACAGCCAGGGCTACATGGAGAAAGTCTGTCTCAAAACAAAACAAACAAACAAAAAAGGTAACTTTTGAGCTCATGTCAAGCGGTCATTCTCCTAAATGCTCTCTCCCTTTGAGTGCCAATGGCTCCTGAAGAGTAGGTGGAAGGGACGGCAGGAAACACAGACACAGGAGAAGCTGGCAGAGTAGCGTCAGGTAATTGGAGGCGTCTTGGAAAGTATATCCTAACGGTGGGGGGCAAGAATCAGACCGCAAAGCTAGACTAACAGAGATGGCGTATATCCAGGCAGAGGACTTCTATATCTGCCTCCCTTTGTCCATAGACCGAGTGTTTCAACCATGTGCGATTCCTTCAGCGCCTCAATGCCACCCACTTTTATGCATGTGGGACCCACGCCTTCCAGCCCCTCTGTGCAGCTATTGTGAGTATCTCTGCCCCTGGCCTTGACTGTTAACCCCAGACTGGCCTGACCTGGGGCTGCAGCCTTTGCCTGTCTTCAGGACCATTGACTGATTGGGACCCTCATTCTCCAGGATGCTGAGGCCTTCATCTTGCCTACCAGCTTCGAGGAGGGAAAGGAGAAATGTCCTTATGACCCAGCCCGTGGCTTCACAGGCCTTATCATCGGTGAGCAGGCACCCCCGCCGCCAGTCCTCAACCACAAGAATGCTATGATCTGAATGTGGATCTTGTTGCTAGGATTTGCCGTTTATGCATGCCACGTTCCCTGTTGTACATGACATATATCTCATGTCTGGATGTCGTTGTCTCAGATGGAGGCCTCTACACAGCCACACGGTATGAATTCCGGAGCATTCCTGACATCCGCCGGAGCCGCCACCCACACTCCCTGAGGACTGAGGAGGCGCCCATGCACTGGCTCAATGGTTAGGAGGAGGATGAGGCACAGGATGGGGGGGGAGGGGTCTATTTTTTATTGTTTTCTCCCTGGGGGGCAGATGACCATCCCATTCCCAAGTCTCCAGGTGAGCCTGTCCATTCTGCACCTGTGCATTATGGAGGGAGGGGGCGTGGCTAAGAGAGAGTTATCAGGCTGTCTCATAAGCCGCCCAAATCCTCACCCCACAGATGCTGAGTTTGTATTCTCTGCGCTGGTGCGGGAGAGCAAGGCCAGTGCCGTGGGTGACGATGACAAGATTTACTACTTCTTCATGGAGCGTGAAGAAGGCTCCAGCGGCTTCAGTCAGAGTCGCAGCAGCCACCGTGTGGCTAGAGTAGCCCGTGTGTGCAAGGTGCATATGATGAAGTCAGGGTGTGGGGAAAGGCTAGATCTCTGACCCTGATCCTGTGTCCCTCCCTCCCCAGGGAGATCTGGGAGGAAAAAAGATCCTACAGAAGAAGTGGACATCCTTCCTGAAGGCTCGTCTCGTCTGCCACATTCCACAGTACGAGACACTCCGTGGGGTCTGCAGCCTGGATGCGGATACATCGGCCCACACACACTTCTATGCAGTCTTCACGCTGACGACGCAGTGGTAAGCTCAGGAGTGCTGGGAAAGGAAAGGAACTGAGGAAATCTCAGAGCTGGCGCTGAGGTCAATGATGAGCAGATATGCTCTGTTAGGGAGAGAGCTGGCTGCAAAATTAAGTCAGGTATGTCAAACTATCCTAGGGCCAGACGGCATTGTGGTCCACTGATGCACAAGACAGGTCCATGGGCCTAAGGTGGAGATGGACCATGGTAACAGTAGCTCCAGGTGGAGCATGGGTTGGGGGCAGGTTCCATTCATTGTGACTAAGTCCTTCCCCATGTCCCATTCCTAGGAAGACCCTGGAGGCTTCAGCCATCTGCCGCTATGACCTGGCTGAGATGCAGGCTGTCTTCACAGGCCCCTTCATGGAGTACCAGGATGGTGCCCGCCGCTGGGGCCGTTATGAGGGTGGGGTGCCTGAACCCCGGCCTGGCTCGGTGAGCACTCAGGACTAGGACCTATGCTGAGTAGACAAAGCCTTGGGAGGGGAGGAAAGTTCAGCATTATAAAGAGGGAGGCAGGTGGTGGAGTCCTGAGGCTCATCCCCCACCCCCCAACTCAGTGCATCACAGATTCATTGCGCAGTCGAGGCTACAACTCATCCCAAGACTTGCCATCCCTGGTCCTGGACTTTGTGAAGTTGCACCCACTGATGGCTCGGCCTGTGGTGCCCACACGTGGGCGGCCCCTGCTGCTGAAGCGCAATGTACGCTACACACATCTCACGGGAACACACGTCGTCACACCTGCTGGACCCACCTATGACCTGCTCTTTCTGGGCACAGGTGCTTCTGACCCAAATCCCTGATCCCTAATGGCCTTGGTTACTGATAAATCTGAACACAGTAGTTCCTGCCACATTGGCCTGGAGTGTCCAGTGTCCTGAGGGACCACTGCTGGTGGCTGATTCCTTGTCTCTAACCTTATGATTCCTGAGCTTTTCCCATTAGGACTCCTGTGGGGTACTGAGAGCAGATCACACTCTGGGTTCTGACTTTTGTTCATTCTACATCAGCTGATGGCTGGATCCACAAGGCCGTGGTCCTGGGCTCTGGGATGCACATTATCGAAGAGACGCAAGTGTTCAGGGAGCCCCAGTCTGTGGACAATCTAGTCGTCTCTCCGATGCAGGTAGAACTGACTGACTTCTGGCCTCAATATGCTAACAGAGTGGGGGACTGGGGAGACTGGGCAGACTGGGGTGTTGCTGACCCACTGTCCTCTCTGGTTCCAGCACAGCCTCTATGTGGGGGCTGCCAGTGGAGTTATCCAGTTCCCTCTGTCCAGCTGCTCACGCTACCGTTCCTGCTATGACTGCATCCTAGCACGGGACCCCTACTGCGGCTGGGACTCCAGCACCCACGCCTGCATGGTGGCCACCACCATAGCCAACAGGTCCCAGGGTAGAGGTTGGAAGTAGGGATGGGGTACATGTGCCCTGAATGGAGGAGGAAAGCCCATCAACCCCTAAGGGATGTGAACTGTTATTGGTAATCCTGCTGCACATTTCTCCTTGTTCATGAATCTTGATTTTCTGTCCTCAGGACAGCATTGATACAGGACGTAGAGAGAGGAAATCGAGGCTGTGAGGGCAGCAGGGATACAGGTAAGTGGAACTCATGGACTTGTGTGGATGTTTCTGAGTGGCTGTGCTTGTGTGGTTTTGGTGAGGATGACCCAGCACAGGACAAGTATTCCATTGGTACTTTTTTTTTTTTAAATCAAATAAACTATAAATGAGGACACAGGCTCAAGACTTGGAGACAGTCGGGGATGTCACTTATTGGTAGAGAGCTCTTCCTGCCTGACACATAGGTTTACTCTCTAGCAACACACACACACACACACACAGAGAGAGAGAGAGAGAGAGAGAGAGAGAGAGAGAGAGAGAGAGAAAGAGAGACAGACAGACAGACAGACAGACAGACAGAGAGACAGAGAGTCAGAGACAGAGAGAGAGATAGAGAGATAGAGATAGAGACAGAGAAAGACAGAAACAGATGGGGGTGGGGAGTTAGTGAGTTAGTAATGGTTTTATGATCACCTCGAAACTATATGCCTAAACGGTGGGGGGATATAAATACAAATATCTACCTATAATTATTAATAATTGCAACTACAACGAGGTGCAGAAGGGTAATGTGTTTTTCTCCAAAGAAAGATCATGTAGCAGAGCTGATAGCTGAAGGAATAAAAAAGTCAATAATCAGAGCTGAGTACTAATGTGCCAAGCACTGATCTAAATACTTCCATGTGTCTCTTCTCACAGCATTCTCTGTGAGAGGCACCATTATCATTCCCATGAGGGACAACCCCTCTGAGGCATGGGGAATATAAGGAAACTGTCCATGGTTACTCAACTACGAAGCAGCAGGGTCAGAGTCAGTCTGGCCTGGAGCAGTCAGATTCAAGTTCTAAGCTGTGCTGTCTCTAAGCTAAGCAGTCGATGGGAGCATGAGGGCCATGACACTCAAGCAGCGAGGTCAGCAGGAAGAGAGAACTCAGGAGGGAAAGACTGGAGAGGTGAGCAGGGACCATGACAACAGTTTTGGTCCTTAAATGAAAAGCAACAGGAAACCTCTGAAGAGTTTTACACCAGGAAGTAGACTGGTCACATTCATATTTCTAAACGTTTTTTTGCTTTTTATCTATTTATTGGTTTTTCAAGACAGAGTTTCTCTGTGTAGCCCTGGCTGTCCTGAACTCATTCTGTAGACCAGGCTGGCCTTGAACTCAGAACTCAGAGATCTGCCTGCCTCTGCCTCCTAAGTGCTGGGATTATAGGCATGTGCCATCATCGCCTGGCTTATTTTTAAAAATTAAAAAAATATTTTATGAGTGCATTTTGCCTACATGCATGTAGGTGCACTATGAGCATGTTTGGTGCCCATGGAAGTTAGAAGAGAGTGTTGCATTCCCTGGAACTGGAGTTATGGGTGCTTGTAAGCCACCATGTGGGTGCTGGGACCAAACTCAGGGCCTCTGCAGCAAGGGCAACAAGTGCTCTTAACCACTGAGCCATCTCTCCAGCCCCTGTATTAAAATTTTTTAAACTAAGCTGGGCGGTGGAGCAACACCTTTAATCCCAGCACTCGGGAGGCAGAGGCAGGCAGATCTCTGTGAGTTTGAGGCCAGCCTGGTCTACAGAGTGAGATCCAGGATAGCTAGGGCTGTTACGCAGAGAAACCTTGTCTCGAAAAATAAAAATTTTAAAACTATATTTAGTTTGCTCACAAGCATGTGTGTGATGTGGATGTGCACATGCCTTATGGGAGTCAGTTCTCTCCTTCCTACATGTGGCTCCCAGGGATTGAACTCAGGTTATCAAGCGTGGCAGCAAACAGACTCACTGACCTGTCTCCTCAGTCTAGAATGTGTTTTCAAGGGATTAGCTATAGTTGCAAGGAATAGAGACTGAATGAGGGCCCCAGAGGGCAGGCAGCTGTGGAAGGAGAGAAGCGAACAGGTCTGAGAGTCTCATGAGGATAGACATGAGCAAGAGAGGCAAGGGAGACTCCTGGCTCCTGAGGTACACTGCTGAGCAGCTGTTGGTAGCAGTTCAAAGAAAGGACCTGGTGTGGTTGACGAATGAGGTTTTGGCCTTAGCGAGATTCCCAGCACATGGTTAACATTCAAGTCTGGTGTTCAGGAAAGGAAGCTGTGTTGAAGGTAAAGAGTAGGAGTCCTTGGTCGATGGCGGGAACTGAAACCACAGAAGAGAGGAGCTAGACAAAAGGAGAAAAGGCCCAAGACACTGCCTACTTCCTAGGAAGGGCCAGTGTGCACCCTGAGAAGCATGCACTCACAGGCTTGCTTAGCTGCACCGATTCTAGACTTTGTGCCTGGTGCCAAGAATTTAGCTGTCTACAACCTGTCTTGCCATTTCCAATGCTGTCTAGCATGGGCAGATATTGATCTTTCCTTTCCCATCCTCCCCAGGACCACCACCACCACTCAAGACCCGCTCTGTGCTCCGGGGTGATGATGTCCTCCTGCCCTGTGACCAGCCATCTAACCTGGCCCGAGCTTTGTGGCTACTCAATGGGAGCAAGATCCTGAGTGATGGGCAGGACGGCTACCGAGTAGGAGTGGATGGGCTGCTGGTAACAGACACACAACTGGAGCACAGTGGCAGCTATGGCTGCTATGCTGAGGAGAATGGTCTCCGGATGCTGCTGGCTTCCTACAGCCTCACAGTCCGGCCGGCTACCCCTGCCCCAGCTCCACAAGCCCCTGCCACACATGGGGCCCAGCTGGCACATGACATGAGGTTGTTGTATGTGGTGGCCATCGCTGTACTTGGTGGCCTCTGCCTCATCCTGGCATCTTCCCTCCTCTATGTGGCATGTCTGAGGGGAGGCAGACGAGGTCGAAGGCGAAAATACTCATTGGGTCGGGCTGGCCGGGCAGGGGGCTCCGCTGTGCAGCTGCAGACAGTCTCAGGCCAGTGTCCTGGAGAGGAGGATGAAGGGGACGAGGGGGAGGGGGCTGGGGGCCTGGAGAGTGGCTGCCTCCAGATCATCCCTGGGGAAGGAGCCCCAGCCCCACCCCCTCCACCCCCACCCCCACCCCCGGCTGAGCTGACCAATGGATTGGTGGCACTGCCCAGCCGCCTTCGAAGGATGAATGGCAATAGTTACGTGCTCCTAAGGCAGAGCAACAATGGAGTGCCCGCAGGACCTTGCTCCTTTGCAGAGGAGCTCAGCCGCATCCTGGAGAAGAGGAAACACACACAGCTTGTAGAGCAGCTAGATGAGAGCTCTGTCTGAGCCTAGCCTCCTAAACAAATGCTCTTCCAAGCCAGCCTGTCTGCCCCAGGCTGGGCCTCTGCCTCCCCAACACAGCCACCCTCCTTCATGCTCCCAACTCCATTCCCCTCCCCCAATCTTTTGATGTCTCTGTAGGGCTGGCCAGAATCATGGTTAGCCAAAACCCCCTCTTCAGTCTCCAAGGCACACGTGAGCAGCCCAGGCCTACCGGTGCTCCTCAAAGGTAGGTGCTCCCTCAGGACCAAGTACTCTGCAAACCCAGACCCAGTTTCTATCCCTTAACCTAAGAGCTTGGGAGGAGTGGACTGTCTTCCTACCCCATTACCTGCCCAACCTTCCTCTTCTTCTCAGGTAGGGTTCTGCAGGTCCAGATGGCCTCAATGTCACCACCCTCTGCATAGCTCTGTGTGCTGGGTAGTCCTGAATTCAGACAAGACCTCTCTCTCCCAGCCACCTGAGCCCTGCTTACATTCCCATGTGCATACAGAAGAATGGTTACCAGCTGGGCTGCAGTGTCCTGCCTCCTGGGGCACCTTGTTTCATTCCTCCTAGAGTCGGGGCCACCCTCCCAATTGTCACCTTCCTATCTAGTCCTCTTTCGGTCCCAGCCCCATGTGGTAACCCTTTGGCAGGAGTCTGGGAATAGGCCAGCCCGGGAGGTAAGAAACATCACCCCCTCCTCTCCCTTCCCTCCCCTCCCTTCCCGTGCAGCCCTTGTGAGTCAGCCTCCCCACCGCTCTCATTCACATGCGCGAGTGCCAGAGCTCCAGGCACGTCCTTCTCCTGTGCACGTGTGGTGACACACTCATATCATCTGCTTCCATTCCCACCCACATGCCCACTCGGAAGCTCCCCTTGCTGCCTCAGTCAGACCTGTGTCTACTAGGTTTGGTCCATGGAGATTTCAAAGGGAGACTCCCCTCCCATTTAGCTGTCCCTACGAAACTAGGACAAGTGACCAATACTGCACTCAATGAGCCAGCCTCCCTCTTAGGGACCAAGCAATTGCTTCTCCTAGACCAGAGCAGGGGAAGCGATCTGATGTCTCACCTGGCACATGAAGCCCGTTCTTGGAACTATGCAAAGGGCAGAGGCTGGGAGTTCGGATGCTTGGCTCCCACTCCTGTCCTACCTCACCAGGGCACTCTCAAGGTCCAAGGGCCTCAGATGTCTCCAGGCCCGTATGGGACAATCAACTCTGACTGAGCTCTCCCATTCCCCTTGGGTGAGGATGACTGTTATTTTTGTAGCTGAGAACGTGGAACTCCACAAGTTTTTACTGCCCTTCACCCATAACTCTCCCACCTCCACCCCACAATGAATGTATTTATTGTGAGAATGGCTGTACTTCTTGAGGAATGCCCCCCCACTCATCACCCAGGTGGGTGGAACAGGCATTGATGGAATGGGGAGCCTGGGCTCTGCTCCTCCTCATGTTGGTTAATAAAGCCCTTTCCCCACGGCTCTGAGTGTCTGCTTGGTCTAGACTGGCTCTACCAGGGATAGGTTTCCGGCCCAAGGAGAAGGTGCTGCAGAGATTTCCTCATCTAGGGTTGGCTTTGCTCCCCATACAAATATTTACATAAGGAATGAGCTCCTCCCCTCCTGCTCATACTGAGCTGGCAGGCTCAGAGGCCATGGGCTGAGGCTAACATTAGTCACTGATGATGAGGGTGACAACATCACAACAGCTCAAGCACTCACCAGATCCCTAGCTTTCTACTCCCGGCCCTCTGCCTCTGGCTTTATCTGCTCAGGTAGGGATCTCACTGTTGGCTCAGGCTGGTTACAAACTCCTGGGTTCAAGAGATCCTCCTTGTCTCAGCCTCAGGATATGTGGGACTATAGATAAACAGCACACCCGCTCCTTGCTTTATAACAAAACACTTGTTTGTATGCACATGTACTCATACATGCCAGGGTATGCGTGTAGAGGTCAGAGAACAACTCAGGAGAATCTGTTGGCTTCTTCTTCCACTATGTGAGTCCTAGGGATCAAACTCAGGTTGTCAATGGTTGTGTTCACCCACTGAGACATGTCACCAGCCTGGCCTTTTTTAAAAAAAAAAAAAAAAAAAAAAGACTTGGTCTCACTATGTAGCCCTGGCTGGCCTGGGACTCTCTATGTAGAGACTAGGCTAGCCTTAAACTCATCCATCTGGCTGCCTCTGCCTTCTGAGTGCTGGCGACTAGAAGCTATACTACCACACCAAGGCCTTTCCCTTCCTTGCCAACACCACGAAAGTGTTTGGGTGTTTTGTCTGTATGCAGCCTGTGTACCACCTGCGTGCCTAATACCCTTAGAGACCAGGAAAGTCAGATCCCCTGGAACTAGAGTTACAGACAGTTGTAGGACGCCATGCGGGTGCTCGGAATTGAACCTGAGTCCTCTGGAGGAGTAGCAAATGCTCTTAACTTCTGAGCCATGCCTCTAGCCCCTGCCTTGTCTAAGGCTGGAAGATAATTCTTGCCAGTCCTTGTGCTCTTCCCTAAGAAAATTTTTGGCACTTCCCATTCCTCGATCCAGGGGAAGACATGTGCTTATTTCTGCACAAAGAATTTGGGGGTAGGAGTGCACCTAGGACTTTGATACTAACCACTGAAAAGTTTTGTGTTCTGTTTCTGGTTTTAGAATCAAAAGGAAGGCTTATGCTTAAAATACGCACACAATTTGAACCGGGCATGGTGGTGCAGACCTTTAGTCCCAGCACTTGGGAGGCAGAGGCAGGCAGATCTCTGTGAGTTCGAGGTTAACCTGGTGTACATAGAGAGTTTCAGGACAGCCAAAGCCACAAAGTGAGACCCTGTCTTGAAAAAAAAAAGCACATTTTGAAGCATGACCTTGAGGGGTTGGAGAGATGACTTAGGTGGTTAAGAGCACTGGCTGCTGTTTCAGAAGACCCAGGTTCAATTCCCAGAACCTACAAGGTGGCTCACAACTGTCTGTAACTCCAGTTCCAGGGGACGGTCCACCGTCTTCTGGCCTCCAGGGGGCACTGCATGCATATGGTGCACAGACATACAAACAGGCAAAACACCTATACACATGATAAATATAAATCTCCAAATGTGGTCTTAGGTAAGTTTAATGACTTCAGTTTCCAATCTGCACACACACACAGATGTAA
>CABHPH010136679.1:0-10498 GCA_902168325.1 Peromyscus nudipes
AGTAAAACAGACTATAAACCAAAAGTAGTGAGCAATGATAAAGTAGGTCGTATCACAGTTGTTAGGGAAAAAATTCAAGAGACTATTACAATTCTAAACATACACACCAAACACGAGTATATCCAATTTAAGAAAACAAATTCTATTAGATGTAAAAATTAACCTATTAATATAATGGTAACTTCAATACCCTACTCTCACCATCAACAGAGCACCCAACAACAAATAAACAGATAAACAATAAATTAAATGACACACTTTGGCTGCAGGACATAAACCATAATCTCTAACTGACCAAGAAACTTCCTCCATGTTGGCTAGCTTTCATAGTGATGAAAGGTATTGTACAGGGCGCTGGGGAAGAAAAGCCATCAGTGGTCTGACCCAGCACTGGACCCTGCACACTGTAATATCAACCTGCTAGGGAAGACATGCCCACTGGTGCAATCATGGCATAACTGTTGCAAGGTAATGAACCACTGTTGATTGGATTTAAGATCTACTGTACAGGAAGAAGTTTCTTACCTGACATGGTACCCCCAATCAAAAGCTGGGATGGTCAGAGGCCCTAGAGTAGAACCTGCCATTATTATTTTGCAACATGGTCATGCTGTCAAAGTGCTTTCTGAATGTTTATGTTTATAGCCATAGGCCTGGGCTGCTGTTGGCCCTTATCAAGGAGGCTTCTTTTTGCAGTGGACAGCAGTCAATGGAAGGATGCATAACTGGTCACAGTGATGAGAAGAAGAGACTGAGTGCTCAGCCCTAAATGGGACACCTATATCAACCTCACCCACGAGGCTCAGAGAACATTGAGGAAGAAGAGGTGGAAAGAATGTAAGAGCTGGGTGATGTGGGGAGACTCACTGTGAAATGCTGTCCTCTGGACATGAGGGGGCTACCATGCTATGAACCTGCAGCATCTGGAGTTACCTACACAAGATCAAGCCAGCAAAAATTCCAGCAAAGATGAAGTAGATGATCTTCAGGTCCCCATCCCTAACTGAAGAGTTATTGGCAGTTGTTGGTTACTGGGTAGAGAATCTTCCTTTGTAGAGGTTGTGGCCACTGATAGGATTTTTACATTCCAGCAGATGGTCCTATAACCATGCACACACATGCATAATTAACTAGATTTTGGGGATATTTAAAAAAGACATGAAATTGGAAGGGGGACATGTCAGGGGAGATAGGGTAGGATAGATACAATTATGTTTTATTGCACACATGTATGAAATTCTCAAGCATAAAGATATCAAAGACCAAATGGAGTTATGACATTGCAGAACATTCCATCCAGACAATACAGTATACATATTCTTCCATATGCACTGTAGTCTGTGGAACTTTCCCTAAAATGGATCATATCAAAAGCCAAAAAATAGCAATTCAAACAAATTATAACAAGCATCAAGATTGAAGCAGTGATAAGATGTTTTCTGACTAAAAACACCCAGGTCCAGATGGACACATTGCTAACTTCTATCAGACCTCCAAGGAACCAACACCAGTGCTTCTCCAAGTACTCCATAGAACAGAAAAGGAAGGGACATTACCAAGTCCTTCTTATGAAGTTAGTGTTATCTTAATACCAAACATGATAAGGACACACATAGAAACAATAAAATCATAGACCATAGACCAATCTCTGTGATGAACATACATGTAAAAAAATCTTAATAAGATACTTACAAACAAATTCAATAACATATCAAGGGCTGGGTATATGTCTCAGTTGACAAAGTTCCTGCCTTGCAAGCATAAACACCTGGATTTGACCCTCAGAATACACTTTTAAAAAATAGTTGGGCATGGTGGCACACACTTGCAATCCCAATGCTGGAAAGGAGGAGAAAGGCAGATCCCTGGAGGTCAGCCTCGCCTACTTGATGAACTCCAGACCAAAACGAGAGATTCTTTCTCAAAGACCAAAGTGAGAGCATCTGAGTAATAACATGCAAGTTTGTCCTTTGGCCACCATATTCTTTCTTAGATATGTGAGCTGCACACACATACACATAAGCACATAAACCTGAACATATACACACACATCTACACATGCACACACACGGATAGAACACATTGAAAAGATTACTCAACATGACCAAGTTCCCTTTTTAGTGAGATGCAGTGGTGGTTCAACACACTGTCAATAAATGTAATTCATCACATAAGTGGACTGAAGAACAGAAATCACATGATAATCTCAAGAAATGCAAGAAAGGCTCATGACAGAATCTAACACCCCTTCATGAACAAAAGTCTGAAGAAACTAGGAATACAAAGAATCTATCTCAATATAAAAAGGCTTTATGCAACACACCTAGAGCAACATTCGTTTTCCTCAGTTAGTATACTGAAGGGGACTTCTGGAAGAAGGTGTTCAGGAATGGGAAGGGGATAATAGAGAGTGATAGGCATGAAGACAATCAAAATACATTGTAAATATATATGAAATTGTCCAAAAAAAAATTTTAAAAATAGAAATATGTGAAAAAATTGCTGGATCACTGAAAATGTCCAAGCTTTTTCATAATTATCCATAATTATCTAAAACCAGTCATTTCATATAATTTGAATAAAATAATTTCTTCTCTAGTTCCAGTCATTTTATATAATTTGAATAAAATAATTTCTGACTGACTCTTGACACTAAAAATATCCTGTTTGGCCAATTTGTTACATGCCAACTATTTTCTTCATGCATTCATTCAGCAAATATTTACTCAATACTTACTTATGCCAGACATTCATCTATCCAAAGCTTTGTGAAATGTTCAAACTACTTTGCGATTACATGTAAAGTTTCTATGGCATTCTCTGTGATCACTGAGTATCTGACCCACTTGACACATCTGTCTGAAGTGTCTATATACATAATAGACTGGAGATACATTTCACTGGTTGGAATTTATGTAATAATCATCATAATTATCATTTATAGACATTATCTGCTTTAGAGAATTACTATACTAATCCCTTGTTAGTGATACACTCAAGTATGTTTTGTGAATGATTTATATGTTTTCAAGTACATTTCTGATTTACAATAAAAAGTATTCTGTAATAAAAACTAGTACAAACAGGCAAGTAGCCAGGAACATAAGTATTCAAATATTATGTGTTTTGAAATATTAAGTTCTGTGTCACAATAGTGAAAGACCCTGGGGCTACTGGATCCTCTGGGAAGATTCCTATAAGACAGGAAAGAAAAGGACAAAAAAAGGAGAAACGCTGTGTAGGAAAGTCTCACACTGCCTATTAGCTCTGCACAAAGATTCCTGGGGAGAGACTGTTGTGCTAGGCTGAAAGGGCCATGCTCTGTTGTCCTCACCAGGCTCAGTGGTGATGGCTCCTGATAAAACAGAATGGCCATGTCCTACTTTGCTTCTCGGTTGCTCTTATAAACACTGTGACCAAAACAACTTAAAGAGGGAAGCATTTAATTCCTCTTACAGTCCATCATGAAAGAAGTCAAGGCAAATACCTGGAGACAGGAACTGAAGCAGAGAACATAGAGAAATGCTGCTTACTGGCTTGCTTTCTTACACACCCCAGGACCACCTTCCCAGGAGTGGCATCACCCATAGTGCTCTTCCATGTTAATCATTAATTAAGAAAATGCACTACAGACATGTCCACAAGCTAATCTGATCTAGACAATTCCTTAACTGAAGTTGCCTCTTCCCAGGTGACTCTAGTTTGTGTTGAAAACACATCAGCATGCCATGAGTCATTATGCTCTAGGAGGTAACACGGCCAGATACTCTCAGCTAACTAAACTCACAAATAATTTGCAGTATTGTATCTTAAAAGGATATCTGAACAGTGGATCTTCATCACTACCACCACTGCAGTTCTGGAATGATCCACTTTTACATATATGCTAATGGAAAAATTACTGTCATGCTAATGACCTCATTTGCAGCCATTATCCTTATGGGACATCCATTCCAGTTCAAGATGACCACCATCAAGTCTGGGTACTGCTTATGGATCAATTATTCCAATTTACTTGTTATTTCCTTCCGTGCTGGATCCTGACTTTCTGGTGAGTATTATTTATAATTAAAAATCTTTCACACTTCATATCCATTCCCAACTCTCTATGCATACTCCCCTATCACAAGCGTCCTTATCCACAGTCTTTCAGTTCATTTCCTTTGGTGCTTCCCCAGACTACTGGCCACTTTCCAGGCATATGTACACATGTATCTATGAAGAATATGTAATACTTTACCTTAAGAGTTAAGTTTTAACACATGTTTCAGAAGGGACAAACTATATCCAAGGCATAGCAATTATTGTTATAACTATTATTGTATTGTAAGAGTTTGGAGTTAAGTGGTCTTGAGTACAACTTCCAATATTCATGGATGTCTTTTGACAAGTCAATTACAAATCTATAAGCCTAGATTTCATTATCTGTAAAACACAACTATATACCATGTACCTAACATGTACCTAACATCTAAGTGCATCAAAGGTACTCAATCAAATGATGGTAACCTATGTTACATACCTAACATATAATCTATTTGTTATTATCGTGATGTCTTCCTGACAGAACTCTCTGTCTCCTGTCTCTTTCCTCTGTAGACCACTGTTCCTATTATTATCAAAGCTCCCAACATTGAGAATAATATAAAGTGAACCACACTATCTCTCCATCAACAAAGTCAAGAATAGTGCTTTCAAGACAGATTCTCAAATCTTTATCACACTATGAAATGCCTGTGGGACTTGACTTTCATTTCTTTCCAGTCAGCTCGTGCGACATTTCAAATGTTGCCGATGGCAACCTCTCAAAATGCACAGGTACAGTGACTGTAGTGGTAAGTCACACAAGTCATCTGGAATCCTGGAGCATGTGTGACTGGATGCAGCCACTACATGCCACCTCTTCCTGGGGAAGTTGGGTACTTGCCCATTTATGAAGACTCAAATTCTCATACCATCAAGTACCAAATATGGGCCACCATGGAGATGAAGAGGAATATAAAAGGTAAATGCAATCAAGGGAGCTTCCCAAGGAAGAAAGAAAATCAGAAACATGATAAAACAGCGTCTGGCTTTAATCTTGACCCTGGAAGAGAAGAAATGGTGCAGGTGGACAGCAGGAGGAGAGCCAAATACCCACGTGAGGTGATTATCAGAGATCCTAGACAAGTCCTTCGTTCAGGGCTATGAAGGTGGACAGGATTTCTACAACCAGAAGAAAGGGGGCAAATCTGGTTGATCAGCTTGTGGCCAAATGTAAAGTCACTACAGAGAAATAAATACCTCAAATGTAATCTTGGGCCCTGCTAAACTATAGAGATTCTGGGTGTCTTTATCAGCCATTCTCAGCTATGATGTACATCAGGATCACCAGGTGAACTAAAAACTCACTCAGTGCTCACTCAAGTACAGTAGGGTCTGAGCTAGTTTTAACCAATTATTCCAGGTGATGTGTGCACAATTTATTTTAGTTGAATTTTCTTTTTTACTGAAAATAGATTTTTTTTTCATGCAATACATCCTGATTACAGTTTCCTCTCCCTCTATTCCTCCCAGTCCCTTCTCGCCTCCCCTCCCATTTGGATCCACTCACTTCTGCCTCTCATTAGAAAACAAAGAATCATCTAGAGAATAATAATAAAATAAAAACATGAGAAAAAGAGCCCAAGAAAAAGCACAAGAAACAGATATTGATGCAGAGACCCACTACTTCACACACTCAGGAAATCCATGAAAACACAAAAACCAGAAGCCATAACATATACACAAAGGGCCTGTGGTGTAAAAGACAGGGAGGGAGAGAGGGAGAGAGGGAGAAATAAAATGCAAAAATACATAAAATTTTAATTAAAAACTTTAAAATTTTAAAAAAGAAACTAAAGAGAAAAAGCCCTGATAAGACATTATGAGACAAGAAACCTCCAAAGATGCCTTTGAGTTCATTTTCTGTTGGCTATCTACTTACTGCTGGGCACACAGCCCACCCTTAAGAGTCATTTGTTTCCCCAGTGAGACTGCCTTGGAGAAAACTGAATTTTCATGAAGTGGTTATCACTTGGAGATAGCCTCTGGGTTAGGGATGGGGGCATGTGTCCACTTCTCCTTTAAACTCTAGGACCTTGTCTGGTGCAGACCTGTGCAGGACCTGTGTGTGCTGCCTCGGTCTCTGTGGTTTCACATGTGCTTTGATCCTGTTGTGTTTAGATGGACGTGTTTCCTGGGTGTCCTCCCTTCCCTCTGGCTCTTAGACTCTTTCCTCCTCTTCTTCCATAAGGTTGCCTGAGCCCTGAGGAGAAGGATTTGATGGAGACATTCCATTTAGAGCTGAGTGTTTCAAGGTCTCTCACTCTGCATATTGCTTGGTTTGGGTCTCTGTATTTCTTCCCATCTACTGCAGGAGGAAGCTTTGCTGATGATGGATGAGCAATGCACTTATCTGAGCATAGGAAAATACCATTATGAGTCAATTTGTTGCTATCTTTTTGTTTTGATTAACAATAATATTTAGTTTTACCTTAAGTCCCTAGGCTAACTAGTCTCAGGTTCTTAGTCACTCAAACAGCATCGGGTATGGGTTCCATATCATGGAGTAGACCTTAATCAAATCAGATATTTGTTGGTTACTCCCACAAATTTGTGCCTCCGTTCTTGGAGGGAGGATATCTTTGTAGATAAAAGGTTTGTACCTGGGTTGGCACTTACGTTTATCCTTTGATACCCTACAGAGTACCTTCTGGTGCCAAAAACACTACCCAGACATGTAGAAATTGTTAAACATATGTAAATTGATAAACACAATCCATCATATAAACAAACTGAAAGTCAAAAAACACATGATCATCTCATTAGATGCATTAAAAACCTTTGAAAAAATCCAGTTCCCCTTCATGATAAAGGTCCTAGAGAGATTAGGGATACAAGGTACATACCTCAACATAATAAAGGCAGTTTACAGCAAGCCCACAGCCAACAACTTAAGTGCAGAGAAACTCAAGCAATTCCACTAAAATCAGGAACAAGACAAGACTGTTCACTCTCTCCACACCTATTCAATACAGGACTTGAAGTCTTAGCTAGAGCAGTCACAACTGCAGGAGATGAAGGGGGTACACATAGGAAAGGAGGAACTCAAAGGGTCTTGACTTTCAGATGATGTGATAATGTACATAAGTGACCCTGAAAATTCTACCGGGGAGCTCATACAGCTGATAAACACTTCAGCAAAGTAGCTGGGTACAAAATTAACTCACAAAAAGCAGTAGCCCTCCTATGTACAAATGACAAATGGACTGAGAAATGAATCAGAAAAATCACACCTTTCACAATAGCCTCAAATAACATAAAATATCTCAGTGTAACTCTTACCAAGCATGTGAAAGACTTGTATGATAAAAACTTCAAGTCAAAGGGCCCGCCCAACGCCTCTAGTTACGGAGCAGCAAAGATGGACTCACACACACCACCTGGGGTAGTTGCCTTGGGCTGGTGGAGAAAAGCTAAGGGCCCCATCCAGCGCCTTGAAGTGCTGGCTGGTCCAGCACCATTATGGTAAACAGGTGTATGGAGGGGTATGGGAGAAAGAGAGAGACAGAGAGGTTCTTGTCCTGTGGAGACAGGCAGATCTGTAGAGGTGAAGGCAGTAGGGAACTGGCTGATGTGGGAGGCCTGCTTTCCATCTGGGGCCATGGTGATGTCGGGCCAAGGGCTGTTACTAAGGGGCATGTCTGGGTCTGTGGCCCTACCACAGCCAGGGCCTGTGTTGATACCCAAAGTACCTATGGCCATCAAAGAGTGGGTGGGTTCCAGGGTCTGAACCCCCACCCAGATCTGTGTTGGTGTTTGAAGGCCACCCTGCAGCTGGACTGATGCTGATCTGAGTGGCCTACACTGCCACCCAGGGTCATAGTAGCATATGGACCTGCACTGCTTCTGAGGACCATTTCTGGGTCCTACCACAGCCAGGTTCTGTGTTGATGCCCTTGGCCTGTGTCACCACTGAAGGCCACATGGATGCCTGGGCTCTGGGCCTCCACCTGTGGCCATGTTGGTGACTGAGGGACATGCCATGGCCAGGGCCATGAAGATCTGAGTGGACTGTACTGCCACCTGGGGCCACGGTGGTGTCAGGGCCCAGACTGCAGCCAGGGTCTGAGCTGATATCCATGGCTCCTAATACCATTGAGGGACATATGGATGCATGAAGTCTGGGCTGCCACTTGGGGCCGTGTTGTCCAAAGGCCACCTTGCATCTAGGGCAATCCTGATCTGAGAGTCCCAGATAGTTACCCAGAGCCAAAGTGACATTAGGGCTGAGAGGCTGCTGAGGACCAAATCTGGGTCCATGGTTCTACTGCAGCTGGGGTCTATGTTGATGCCATGACCCACATTCCCACCAAAGCCCACAAGGATGTCCAGCTTCCAGGTTGCCACCTGTGATCATGATGAAATCTGAGAGGCATACAGCTGCTGGGGCCATGTCAACCTGATTGGCCTGCACTGATACCTGTTACCATAGTCAGCCAGGCCTCGGCTGCTGCCAAGAGCCATATCTGCCACACCTACCTATGACCTGCCCCTGGGGCAGGGCCAAAACGGGAGCCCTTAAGACCTGAAATCCGGACCCTGTGAAGGAGAAGTGGATGAGATCTACATGAGTGGACTGGGTGTGGGGGGTGGCAGAGGACGAGGAGTGGGGGAAGAGAACATAGAGAAATGGGAGGGTCAAGCTGGAACAGGGACAGAGTGGGAGGGCAAGGAGGAAGACACCATGATAGATGAGGACATCATGGGAATAGGAAGAGGCAGGGTGCTGCGGAGGCTCTCAGGAATCCACAAGGATGACCCCACCTTGGTCTTCTGGCAATGGTCCAGAGGGTGCCTGGACCAGTCTACTCTGGTGACCAGCCTAGCAAATAACCTAGCTGTCACCATAGAGCCTTTGTCCAGTGACAGATGGAGGCAGATGCGGAGATCTACGGCCAGGCACCAGGCTGAGCTCCGGGAATCCAACTGATGAGAGAGAGGAGAGATTCTGCAGGCGAGGGACATCAAGATCATGATGGGAGGATGTGCAGAGATGTCCAGTCACACTAGTGGAAACCCATGAACTGTGGACTGGTGGCTGTGGAGCCCCCATGGAACTGGACTAGGCCCTCTGGATACAGAAGACGGTTGTTTGGCTCGAACTGTTTGGGGGGCACCCAGGCAGGGGAATTGGGATCTGTCCCTGGTCTATGGGCAGGCTTCTGGGAACCAGGTGCCTGTGGTGTGACACCTTGCACAGTCTTGGTGCAATGGGAAGGGGCTTGGACCTGCCTAGGCTCAGTGTGCTGGGCTCTGCTTACTTCCCATGGGAGACCTCAATTTGGGAGTTGTGGGGTAACTCTAAGAGACAGTTAGGTGGATGAATCAGTACTCTCTAAGAAATTTCTAGGCTCCTGATCCCTGTTCTGTAAATGAAGATGAATTCCTTGATGGTCTCTACCTACAGAGTTAAAGCAAACCTGGTTGAAGAAATTTGAAAAGCATATTTGAAGAAATTGTTCCACTAATTTCACTTTGTATTTATACTCTCACATTTTTTAAGTGTATCTTATAGGAGGAGGTAACAGAATATAAATAATTTAAAATTTCATCATAGATGGAAGCTCTTCTAGTTAAACAACTGTCCAGTTCTAAAAGCTAGCAGCTACTTGCCCAAGTCCCTTGGAAAGTTTTAACTGACTGAACAAGGCACAGTTTTAGGATTTTACTAGTAAGTAATGTTCTGACAATTAAAAGAGTATTTGAAGTTTACAAATCAGTAATACTTTATAGACCACATCTAAACTGTCACAAACATAGAATATGCATATATAGTTTAGTTCAATTGTATTGTTTTATTCTAGTAATATGACATATTTTTAAGTTATAATTTTAATTATAGTACGGGAAAGTCATATTAATAATTTAATCTACAGAGTTAACCATTTCCAGCTGGTGTAAATTATTTTGTTTCCTATTACCAGCAATATTTAAGACTATGTTGCCATCTGCTGGTAGATCTTCTAAGAATCTCATATAGTGTGATGTTTATTTTAAATTAAACTTTTTGCTACTAAGTTCAGTGATGCATCTTTCACTTTTTGTTTGTTTGTTTGGTTGGTTGGTTGGTTGGTTGGTTGGTTGGTGGTTGGTTGGTGGTTAGTTGGCTGGCTGGTTGGTTGGTTTTTTAAACAGAGCCTCACACAGCCTAAGCAGGCCTCAAGGTCACTAAATTGCTGAAAATGATTCTGAATTCCTGATTCTCCTGCCTCTGTCTCCCCACTGCTGTGATTATGGTGCTGCAAGCCACAGGAAAACATAATGGAATTCAGCTACTATCACAAAAGCTACTACTTGGAAGAGTCAAGGAAGGACTTCTCCAAAGGTCAAGCCATGGCTTAAGGAGTCTTGGTGACATTTTAGCTTTGGTATATATATATTAGCTGGTTCCTAAAATGATTTTCTTGTGTGCTTC
>CABHPH010136680.1:889-40181 GCA_902168325.1 Peromyscus nudipes
AGCACTGGTACTTCTCTGTGGTATGGCAGCCCCATTCTATTCTGAGCCTTGTCTGCCTGCTAGAAAGTTTGTCCTTACTTTTGAGTCCGAATTTGCCACCCAGTTCCTTTCATTCACTGCTCTTGGTTCTGTCCTGCGAGCACAGAGAGTACAGGAATAACCTAGCTGTTTAGTGTGAACAACTTTTGATTGTAAAAGGCTTCACAGATAATGCCTTACTACTTAAGTCTCTGGTTTCTTTACGGTGAGTCCATCAGCCCAGTGCTTTAAATGATAAGCAACAGGATAAAATAACACTTTAAACTTGTTTTCTCATACAATAGAGTTTAAAGGTTGAGGCAGGAGACTGCCATGGCAGAGGCCAGCCAGGAGTACCTGGCAAAACCCACATCCAAAAACAAAACAAAACCACAAAACCCCCATGGCTCAAGATGATGTGAGTAGACACAAAGGTATGCCACTTTATTTATAATTTTAGACATTCTATCTGAAAAGTCAAATATGAAGGGCTCTTTACTGAATGAATTTTTTAATTAACAAACAGGTCTCCCTATAGCATTTCTGGACATCATTTTGTTGTCGCTGTGGCTGTTCTCTGCTCATCTCCTGCTCACTCCCTGTACCCTGCCACTTCCAGTAGCCCCTTCTGGAAAGCCCCTACTTCTGCAATTCCCTGGAATCAGACCTTGTAACACTGTCTGGCTCTCTTGTTCTTCCTGAAATAACCCTCAGAAATCTACTAAGTGCTGTTCAATAAAATACTCTGGGCTTAAGATTAGAACAGAAGCATGATAGGTTCCGAGCAACCATCGATCTCATTTTCATTTATGTTAGAGATTTCAACTATGAAGTACTTACAGCCTGAAATGATAGAATGTTTGCAGTCACTTTGATCTCTGGGGTAATTTGCACATATATAAACATGAAATGAACTAAGCACTAACTAGCATCAAATACTAAATTATTGAAGCACTCTCATCAATTACTTACATTTTCATCCCTAGGAAAATCTCTTGTGTCTTAGCACTCGAACTTTATTTCAGGAAAGAAGGAAAGCAATTTATGTAATAGAACTATGTTCTCTAAATTACACTGATAGGCTACATTATGTACTGAAATTGGTTTTAAATGTTTCTGAAAAGTCTGGTTTCAAGCACTTATTAGAAGCTTTATTAGCTTTTAAAAGGGTTGGAATTCCCTGAAAAGGGAAAAAAATGAATCAAATAAAGTAAACATCATTAAGTTTTCAGCAAAGTACTGAATTAATGAACATCCAGTGAACTTCCTTACATTTAGTATTTAATTAATAATAAATCTTCAACTGAAATAAGCAAAGGTTTTTCTTTATATCTTTACTTGATTATCATTTAAGTTAAACCACATGGATAAGTATAACATTTGTCAATTTTTATGGTCCGTTTTAATTTTAATAACCATGTAGGTGATTAAGTGACTACAACTATATTTCTACTTCGATTTTTTTCAGAACTATACAAATTATAGCTGAATGTGGTGACACACTCCTGTAATTCCAGTATAGGCTGGATGGAGGAATGCTATGAGTTCAAAACCAGGAACAAATCCAAATCACGATCCTCATTCAAAAACAAACAAGCAAATTTCTGCTCATGTTTAGGAGGAGACAAGGCCACAGTTACTTCGTGAAGTGCCTGTGTTGTTCTGCTGCATAGAAGTTCCTCCAAGATTAAAACCTTCCATGTTGGAAGGAAGCTCCTCAAGAAACAGGGTGTTCTAAGACCTCTCTCAGGCAAGTTGAGCTCCTGAAGAAGCAGAAGCCATCCAACCTGCCTACAACAGGCCCAGAGCAACTGAGTCACACGAAAAGGACACTTTCTGACTTGATGAGTTTCCTGAGGGCTGTTCAGTGTACCCTGAGTGCACAGCTTTCGTGAGCTGTACCCTGATGGCGGGTTTTGGATGCAGCTGTCTTTGAGTCTTTTCTGCTCCTGTAACCTCTCACTCAGACTTCTGTTAGTAACCCCAGTAAAACTCACTGGCTCGCCAAGTTGGACTTTGGTGGTATCTGTATTTTGGTTTGTTGTTGGTTCCCTATTTGGGGAATGTTCACATCTCCTCAGGAATAATGTTACTCAACATCTTCCTCAAATTAAACAAAACAAAACCTACCAATTCTTTTCTTTATTTTCTTCTTAGAAAATAATATTTTTCCTGTAATTATAATTCTTTTCTATAAGTGCAGATACATGAAAAATGTACATAGTTTTACATTCTGTTAGGATAGAAATTAAAAGGGTATACCAATATCTTTAGGGAATTATACCATTAATAGAGTTCATGATTAAACTTGAAAGTGAGCGCTCTTAACATTTTAAGTATTCTCCCAACATTATTTAATTAGAATTGAGATACTAAGCCAAGCATGGTGAAGCATACCCATAACCCTAACACTTGAGAGGTTGAAACAGTAAGATCAGAAGTTCAAGACCAGCCTTGGCTACATAGCAAGTTTGAGACAAGGCTGCCTCTAAAAATAATAATAAAATTTAGGTATTAAAATGAATATATATGCATCAAATCCTTTATTGCATTTTCTTTTGCATAGAAACTATACTATGTTCTTTTGCTTTTTCTATGATGAATGTGGATGCCAGAGAGAAACTGATTTTCTTGATTATAGAGTCACAGTGGTATTTTCAGAATCTCAAAGTAATACAAATAGCAAAAATGTTAAAATCTTTTAAAAACCTTTAAAGGTTCTTACTGAACAAGTAAAGCTAATGTTGGACAATGTTTACCACCTTCCTTCTTACTGACATATGCAACTGACTATCAAGTAGCTAGTGTTTTTCCAGGGAATATTACTTTATAAAAGTAAACAAAACCAAAAAATCAAACCACACAAATTCATGAAGGAAACCCTGTATTGACCCTGGAAAGATTAAGCCTCCAAGCACCAAGGAGATCAGCTGTTCTTTTTCAGTGACTGTTCTAAAAGGACTTGAAGATGACCATCAAGACTTTACTGGCAAAGGCATTTCGAAGAAGAGGTAAGACTTTGAACGCTATAGTAGACTCCTTTTCCTGCTGTGATAAGAAATTGTAGACTGGATTTGGTTTCTTGCTGAGATCTACTATAGAAATATGAGCAAGGGTATCTGGGGCATGGCTAGAATGTTCTAGGGGAACCAGGCCAACAACACAGCAAAAACCACTGGAAGAAAGTGGGAAAACCGGGGATGTTACAATGTTGAGAGCCAGGGATCAGCAAACTTTCTGTGGCTATGTCCCTTTTGTAACTAGATCAGGCCTTGGGGGCACATGCTATGGAGCACAACTGCACAGGTCTGCTATCACAGCACACACACAGGAGCAGGTCAGATGCAGTCTAATTGAAGTGCCTTTTTTCTAGTAAATTTTATTTTATTCTAAATTGGACAAGTTGGACTGGGTTTGTATAACTGAGGTAAAAGATAAATATTGGAACTTGGCAAAGATGCTAGTGAAAAATACAGAGAAGTGAACCTAAAAATTTAAACATAATCTGATGGACAGGTTTTAGGGGCTGACTAGTTGTCTTAGTAGACAGAAAGAATGTTCAGGATGACTTCTAAATGTCAAGGTTGAAACTAGGTACGTAAGGATATATTTACTGCACAAGAGAATCTAGGACAGGTAGCAAACACGTCAAGGATAATTCAGCTTTGTTTGGGGCACACAGAACTTCAGGTTGTGGTGGGACGTCCTGTTGTTCTGTCTCCACGGCTTATCAATGAACACATTGTGGCCAATTCTTGGTTGCCATGACAGAATACCTGCCAGAAACAACCTGAAGAAGAAAGGCTGATCTGGCTCCAGTTCAAGGGTACAGTCTACCATGGTGGGGAAGGCAGGCAGCCTGAGGTAGCTGCTAAGACTGTATCAAGTTAGGAGGAAAGGACAGGTGAATGCTGATACTTTATTTTCTGTCTCCCTTTCATTCGATCCAGGACCCCAGCACATGGAATGGAGACACCCATATATGGAAATCTTCCCACCTCAGTTCAGCCTCGGAGACACTTCCAGAGATTAGTTTCTGCGATGATTCTAAATCTTGTCAAGTCAGTTTTCAAGATTCACCATCAAACTGACGAGGGTCTCAGATTCCTCCTCATCCCTATTCCCAACACCTTGCTTAGCTGTCTTTGACCTAGCCTCAGAACTGGCTAGTAGGCCTGGACTGTAGTACTCTCTAACCTACTGTTTATACTAGGGTAAAATCAAAACAAATCTAAAGTATGTATCTAGTCATGCCAGGTCTGTGCTTAACCTCTAAAAGCTTCATAACAATGCACAAGCCCTATTTTATGAGTGAATCCCTGTCTATTTGCAATAAACTGATAATAGCAGGCAAAATTGCAGGTCTTTCTTGGTGGTACACCCTGTTACCTTTATCTGAAAAACTTGCTTCATAAACACTTGTAGCTATTACGCAAAGATCGTAACATTCTGTGCAGACAATGAAAAAGCTCATAGGTCCTCCCCTAAAACACCGTTTCTATATAAGTTTTCTATATGAGTATGTATTAGCTTTAGAGTGAAGAAGAAAGAGTAAAAACACACAGATCAATACTAACTAGCTCCCTTTTCTGTCCATTGCTCAGAACTTTGAAAGCGTCTTCATCAGTTTGTTATCACGGAAGGCTGTTGGGTACAGCAAGCGTTCCTCCACACTGGTTCTTGCTGCTGGCCTTCCTTAGCATGACAGCTCCCTTGGAACTACGGTCTATACTTGGCAATCAACTACTGTTTCTGCCATACGGGCATGTGCACTTCTGATTTCTAACCACAGATCAGAGACATGGCTCTGGCGAGGGCTTATATTCTCTGTCTGAGTGCTATCTGCAGTTGGGTGAGAGGTCATCTGAATGAGGGTTCTCCAGAAGGACCCGTGGAGGACAAGATCGGAGGGAATTTATAACGGAAAGTCTTTTGTCCACAGATGATCCTGCCCAAGTGATTCCCGTGGCATTAAGAGAAGTGTGGATCATATCTTTACTTCTTCGTTGACTCCATCAGTTCCCACGTCTTCTTTCAGAGCCAACTCTTGTGTGCTTCTCCAAGTGCTTTAACCTTCCCTTACACAGCTACCAAAGACTCTTAACTCATCTTCTGCTTCTAGTTCCTCCCTCATAAATCTATCTTATCAAGGGGGAAGTCAGTAATCTTAAATAAACTCCCCAAGAAAGTTGAACCCGTCTGCCTCCTGTTTCCAGTATTTGCCAAGAGAGATGGCTGGACCTTTCCCACTCCTTCTATTGCCAGCCCCCATGCTCACTTGCTTTGATACTTTCTTATGAGTTCCTTCTACCCATCTTCACCCTTCTAGGTTTAAATGCTTTCTATTCTATTACGCTTTCTCTGTTGACAAATGTCAATGATTTTTCAATTACATTCATTGACTACTGTTTAAATCTATATGCCTACCCATGAACGTCTGTGCTTAGTTTCTCTACATTTTTAGAATATAGTTTTTTTTCCTCCTTGGAATCTTCACAGGACCCAATATAATAGATTGGAAATAAATACTAAAACTATGTTTCCTCAGAACAAATATTTTAAGGGCCAAGACTTTAATTTTACATCTTTATGTCTATGTACCTAATACATTTAAGGGCCTAGTGAATGTACCCAGAAGATACAAGAACTTCATGTATTCTTTCAAGTAATAAACATTTCCTGATCACCTAGTGTACGACAGACACAGAGGCTGGGAACTCACAAAGAGGATTAAATTTAAAAATTGAAAATGATTCAATCTTCCATTGTTTTGAAATATATTCTATTCCTATCAGAAAGAGACAGGCCAGACAGCTTCTCAGTTCTTCTGGGTCAAGTTTTCAGAGTGTGACTCATTACTTTTCACAAATTCCCTAGGCAAAGATGTTCAGTCACATTTAGACTTTAGTACAAAAATCATTCTCTGTCCAAACAATTGATTTTACGAATTTAGTCAACTTAGATTATCTTGCTCTGTTCTTTTCTCTTTGATGCAAAAATGCAAGAGATCATTGGTTATTCTACAGCTCAGGGTTATAAAGGTCAGTTTTAATACTTCTAGAAATGGGCTTTCCAAAACACTGTGTGTTACAGAGGGGACACCTGAGTATTAATTCTGCTTTCTCCCTCTGGATAAAAAGTACCCTTGCTGATCCGAGTTTGGTTCAAGAACTAAGAAAGCCTGACAATTATAAACATTCCCTTAAAAGGAGAGCCACAGATTGTTAGTTCAAGTTCTTCTGGAATAGTGATGAAAAGGAAGAGTCTACAGATTGTTAACTCTTTTGGAACAATGACTATAAAAGCCAGTGATCTAGGAAAGGAACTTTACTGACTCAGTAGCGCTGTCTTGCTTGTATATGTTCCTTAGCCATTGTGTATTCTAAGTCATTGAAACCAAAAGAAACTATGCATCTGTTTCTCCCTCCCTTTACTCCTTAGAAAACACTGGATCCTTTTAAATTAAATTGGAAAAATAAAGCTAAAGGCATACAAATGTGTGTGTTCTCCTATTCATCCATAACTTACCCCAAACACTATGCTTTTTTAAAAAAACAAAACAAAACAGTAAAACCTGTCTAATTACTTTCACTGAATAAGTTTATTAATCACTGAGGAATGGGACAAGCACACACATACAAAAAATACAAATTGTGCAGACAGTCTTGCTCAGATACATGAATATATCCAATATCCAAAAATCTCTAGGGAGACTGTTGTATCAGTAAAGGTTTTATTTGGGGGGGGTGTATTTTTTTTTTTTGGGGGGGTAGTTCTTTTTTTTTTTTTAAAGAAATGATATATCAAACATTGGAAAGAGTATAACACCTCAGCAAAATACTATTAAAACTATTTCAACCTTCAAAAACTTCCAGTGGGAAACAGTTTGTAAAATAACGACTGCTAGTCCAACTTCATATGCTGAAGGAAGTTTAACACAATTTCACACTAAAGTAAGTGATAAAACTCTACATAAAAAAAAGACTGTTTGAGGTGAGGTTTCCTTTCTCTTCTTAAACTGGGAAATATAACAGCAAAATGTATTTCTTTGAGCCTGAACTGTTTTCTTACCAGCTACAAGGAGAACCCATTCTGCTACTAATAAGTAGTAAAATTAATACTAAGTAATTTTTTTAGAGTGTGTGTGGTGTGTATGTGTATACATGTGAGCGTGGAGACCAGAAGCTGACATCTATCTTCCTTGATTACTCTCCAATTTATACATTGACACAGGACTCTTGAATCAATCCAGAGCTCATCAATTTAGCTTATCTCACTAGCCAACTCCTGGGGCTCCCCCGTCTCTGCCTCCCAAGTACTGGGATTACAGGTAAATCGTTCCCCCCCCCCCCCCCGCCCCCCAGCATCTGCATGGGTGCTGAAGAACCAAGCTCTGGTAGCCACACTTGTTTGGCAGGTGCTTTCATTCACTGAGCCATCTCGCTAGCCCTCACACTAATTATTAAATACAGTGACATCACTGACACTTTTTTCTGTTTTTTTTTCCATTAAAAAGAATTTAAATCTTATTAGTTTTAAAACTAAACTTGGCATGTTAATAGCTAAAGAAAGCAATGGAGTCACATTTTAAAACACATTAGCATACAAAGATTCTATTTAAAAAGAGGGCTGGAGAGATGGCTCAGCAGGTAAAGACACTTGCCACCAAGCCTGACAATCTGAGTTCAATCCCCAGAACCAACACACTACAAGAAGAACTGACTCTGGCCATGGCACAAGTGCGTGTGTCTTTCACACACATGCACACACACACAAAGAAATAAACATTAAAGATTAAAACAAAAGTAATTAAGTAGGCTATTCAAGAATGTAACATTTCAAAATCCTATTCTCAAGAAACAAAAATGTAATTACATTTGATAGTGATCACAGTATTATCATTTTATACCAAGTGTTCACTCCCTGATATATTTACTATTATCAAAAATACATTCACAAGCCTTAAAAGCTGATCTCACTACATAAATAAAGAGGGAGTATTCATTTTTAACGTTTCTCATTTAGACCTGGAAAAGGCCTGAGCTTGAATGACTTGATTGCAATTATGCAATCCACAATCGGCCTACTGCAGACATGAATGTTTGTTTGTAACATTTGGTGGGGATGAAGTGGCAAGCACAAAGGCCATCCTTTAAAAAAGTTTTCCCAGTATATGGAAAATCTTACTTTCTCATTTATATAAAGCAGTCCTGTAACTCTGATAAATATAAGTCTTCCGAAATAGAAACATCACAGCAGCCTTACTAAACTTAGCATTGTTCTCAATGATGGGCGTATTTCCTGAGCTCCACCTTTAGCACACAAATGTAAAAGGACTGAAAAGTAAGCAGTCCTTCTGTCACAGAACTCCATGTTTAAGAAGGAAGAGTGAAGTGATGTCACTGACAGTACTGTTACTCCATTGGGTGACTTCCATGATGCTATGTATTGTCTCCCTCCAGTCTGAGTGGTGAACCACAGACTTTTGTCAAAGGTTGTACTAACTCACATCAAATTAGGCTCAGTGTGAATGGGCCAACTTAACTCTAACCACATACTAAATTAGGAACATGATTTGCTTCTTCTTTCTAAAGGTCAGATGCCTGGGACCTCTACAAACAGTAGTATTATTACAGGGAAAATTCTACATGGTTCCAAGAATGGCAAAAACATCTTCACAGAGGAAACCGTTGATTAGCAATTGAATGAAACTAAAAACACAACAGTAAAGTGGAGCCTAAAAATAGGCATACAGAGCTCTGCAGAGCTACAGGCAGGCAGGGCTATTTGTGCTGAATGCCTTGAGAGTCACCTCTTTCCTTTTCCTTTCCATTGTCTCCTAGAGCCATGAAAAAACAGTAGGCTGCATCAAGCATTTTGAGAAAAAAGCAGCCTCAGTAATAAATTTAATTGTAAGCTGTCAGCTAAACGTGATAAGAACAATACAGTCTCATCTAGTGGTTTAAATGAACTAACTGCTTATTCGAATATAATATTCACAACTTGTAAAGTGGTGTGTCATATAATTTATATGGTAGCTTACATCGTTTCTCAATCTCTTCCTTAGCCAGGCATTATGGCTCATGCCTGTAATACCAGTGTGTTAGAGACTCAGGCAGGAGGAATGAATGCTAAGAGCAGAAGGCCAGCCTGGACACACAGGAAGAGCTATCAAGTGAGAGCTTTGCTCAAAAGACCACTCCTCCCACCCCCAAATACCTTTCTTGTGCTATGCAATTTAATGTCATTTTATCACCAAAATTAACCAAACAAGTTTTAAATCTCATTTGGTTTTTATTACCCACATATCAGCAGTGTCAAAAATAAGCTCAAAAGACACACGAGCACAAAAACAGCATAAATAGTACAAGATCCACATCTTTTTTCTTTAGTCAAGAATAAAGTAGGGGCAAGAATGGCTCAGTGGTTAAGAACCTTGTACTGTGATTGATTTTGTGGGGATTAGAGTTCAATTCCCATCACCCAGATCAAGCAGTCTACAGCCACCTCTAACTCTTGCTTTAGGGGATATGAAGCCTCTGACCTCCACAGGCACGCACTCACAGACATATATACTTTTTTTTAAAAAAAAAAGAATAAAGTGGGATTTTTCCATAACAATTATAAGAAATATCATACAGATAAAGCCAGAGAAGTTGCTCAATTTATAATCCTAAAGAAATTTAGAGGGAAAAAGAAATTACTGAAAGATACGGAATATTCCAATAATGAATAAACAGTTCGCTCTAACAAAAATTTCACCATTAGTTATGGCAAACTATTCCTTCTCACAGACATGAATGCACATTATCTATATTTAGTAAGATAACATCATAGAGCAATATACAGCTATTTCCACCACTAATTTACATAATGGAAAGTGGAAACGTTCGCTGTTTCCACACCCCAAGCCAAGGTATATAATTATCTTTGCCAAATGTTCAGCAATCTACAGGGTTTGAGTGCATGAGACATCAATGGCCAGGACTACATCTGTTTTAGAGACATTTATGTGAGGAGAAGGGAGAACTCTGACCTGGTCAGTCTATAATCCTGGAAAAACGTGGTTTAGACTTTTATTTTAAATAGAAAATGGTCATAAAATCTGCAGCTAGAATATTTTAAAATCATACTGTTTAAAGATACTACATAAAAGCACAGTGAAAAATTTAGGGAGAAATATTCCATTGTTAGGAGTTTTTTAGTTCACCATTGTGTGATTTAAATGATAGCTTTATACACAGCAAAATAAACAAAAGCTATCCTTAAAAAAACTAACATTCACACAAAACCCCTATGTTTTCACAGTGCTCTCCATTTCCATCTTGCTGATTTGGTTCTTAAAGACGTGTCTCTGTGCCATTAAAAGGGACCTATGCAGGCTCCCAAAACTTCCAGCTTTGGTGATGGGAACCAGGGAACTCCCCGAACTGCAAAGCCTTTCCTGTTCTGTAACTGCATCCAAGGACAATCTTTAGAAACAATCCCTGCCTCACCAAACAGGAACCTTACTTTTGGAGATGGCTCAGGGGAAAGGATTAAGAGCTTAGGTGTACACAAGCTTGAAGAAACTACACGGTCTAAGCATATCAAGAGGAAACTCACAGCCCCTATGTATAGAATACATGTGTGTCCTTGGTCTACAGAAGAACAATTTAGTTTGTTTCAGTCAAAAAAAAATTCAGTAGCAATACAAGGACAGACATCAGTACAAGTAGAGAAGAATGCTCGGAAGAGCCTCCGAGGTCCTCTCTGAAGGTGCCCCTGCACTAAGAATCACCAGACAGAGGAGTGACTACTGTCTAGCCAACAGTGTGAAAGCCATGTCATGGAAATCCAGAGAGCCAGATTGTCAACCCAAGGTAAAGGAAAACAGGAAATCACTCCAGATCTCGTGTGTGGACCTAAACAACTGCACCCCATCAAAGCACCCTTGGTTTAGAAAGAGAGCGTGCAGGACAGGAAGAGACAGTGGCACAGCATCGTAGAGGAGCTCACTGAGAGCTGGCATCAGAAAGTGCAGTTGGGTTGCAGAGAGAACAGAAAACAAAGCTGTACTGATCACACTGCTATCCAAATAGATGTAGTTCAATAAATGCAGAAAACTTCCAAAGCACCAAGTTGGCTTTAGTCTCCTTAGAAACTAAAGTTTGGATACTAAAAATAGATCATTCCATAAAAATAAAGAACTAATTGTGAAGTCACATGCATTCAAAATTCACAGGTGATTTCCTGTCCATTTTGTTTAGTGATGTACACATTCAAGCAACTGTTTATTATCTGAACAGAGTAATTCTATACAGTGTGACTAACGAGCAGCACAAACTCCTCTAGGCCCCCAAAGTTATTTTCAGAGTCAATCACATGTTCCTAGCAAATAGGTTCAAGAAAGAGAAGTAATGGATAGCTTGTGTGTCCTGAACAAATAATGAATTTAACTTAGGAAATACTAATTTCCATTATACTCAGAATCTCAGCATTCTCTACCTACATTTTCTGGCAAACCTGGTGACTACCCTCTCTGAATGAAAGCCATAGGAAAATGAGAACCCAAACTGAGGATGCCATGGGGAATCAGCTTGCAAAAGCATCCAGGTTACAAGAATACAGGAACTAAAAGTACAGCCTACCACAAACAACACAAACAGTTAACTAAGGATTAGCCAAGTTGTGCCATCAAGGAAAACAATCTAGCCACTCCTACATCCCACTACATTTGGCTTTTAAGGCCCTTTAAACTGCAGAGAGAATCATCACAAAGGTCAGTTATAAAGCACAGATGACTCTGACTCCTCTCTCTCTGCTATCAAAGCATCTCCAAGTGTGCTCTCTGCTTCCTGAAGTATCTATCTAGGTAAGATATAAAGAGAAATCCTAGAGCCTTCAAACTAAAACAAGCATCATCAACCTGGTCTTTTTAAGTAGGATTTGATTTGAAAGCTTAACTGGAGTTTTTTATCATTCAGAATTAGGAGATTACACAAATAAATTGGTATGTGTGTGTGAGACCAAAACCACTAGTAATTTATTATATTCCTACTGTGGTAGGAGCTTTTTATACATTTACTCATTGCTCCCCACAACAATCCTTTCACAAGTTTTCCCCATGTTGATTCCAAATCTAATCCAGGTTCCCCATTGCACTTGCTTGTTAAGTTTTCAATTAATTTTATCTCTGCGGTGAACAAGGACCTGACAGATAAAACTTAAAGAAGGGAAGAGTTCCTTTAATTAGGTGTTCAGTGACTCCAGTCCATTGTGACTGGAAGGCTGCAATGAAAAAGAAACCGGAAGAGGAAGGCGCCAGAGACAGGGACAGCCAGCCCCCAGGATGTGCCCTCTGTGATCTCCTTCCTCTAAACTGACTGCCTTCCACAGTCTTATCATCTCACACGGTCTGTGGAAAATGTGAATCCAAGCTGGGCATGAGGACCTCCACTTAAGAGGGAGCAGAAGGATTAGGAGCCCAAGGTCATCCCCTGCTGCAGAGTGAGCTTGAGGTTAGCCTGGGCTATATGAGAACCTATCTTAAAAAAGAAAAAAATTAACAAGTATATTAAACCATTCATTAGATGAATGTCCCCATGATTTAACTGTCTCAAGCAATGAGCCCACAGATATACTTGGATATATATTTTACTAATACCCTAAGATTTCTCAGTCTAATCAATCTAATCTAATTGGCAAGATTAACCATCACAATTTCTTTAGTTTTCTTTTTCAATGTCCCTTCTCCTTCAAGAGAAAGAATCTCACTATGCACCAAACTCTAGACCTCAAATGTTCTTTTATGTCAGCCTCAGAATATGCAAGATCATAGGCATGGACCACTGTGTCCAGTTGTTGCAGATCAATCTTATTATATAATACTATTGCAAGTCACTTTAAATGAGAAAATGGGGGGTAACTACTTCTAGATCTCTAAAATCCAGAGCTAGGTAATGCCAGATTCCTTTGATCTAGGGTCTGTATTCTATATTCATAAGTCACTAGAGAAGCGGTTCAAAAGTACAGTTCATGGACCCTAGGAAATCTCAAAACCATTTCAAAAGCTCAAACAATTACAGTAATAATACCATGCTGTGATTGCCCATTTCACTGTTTTGACGTTTGCAGTGATGGCAGAAAAGCAACAAAACAAAACCAAACAAAACCCTGGACTGTCCATGCATTCAGTCAGTGGCAGCACCTGTATGGAAGGCATTTGACTTCTGCATCTTGTCAGGCACTCTGACTGACTAAAACTAAGGGCTTGTTTCAGCTGATAACATCCTGGTGAAAAGGGAAAATTCTCTTAAGTTTCTGAAAATCCAACCTTTACCATAATATTCTTTGGGATGGAACACTCACCCTGAACACAAGAGCTTGATGGCTGTTTTGACGGAAAACACTTGTGCAATCATGTCAATTGTGAGCTAGGAAAGTAAGATTCTTTTCAGATACACCTGAAATTTGAAAGAACAACTCACAAATTTTGAGATTTTGACTATTCTGACCAGGCAAAAAAGTGAGTTTCTCATTTCAAGAAAGACTAGAAATTTTCATTAACAATAATAATGAGAGTATTCAATAGAAAATTAAGATGAATCAATACTTTCCAAATTACCAATGCATAATGTTATGAAGCCACAAACAGGCAAATAATTATTCAAACTGTAAAATAAAAAATGGATTTTAATGGAAAACAGATTATGAAGTGTTTATTGATTTGGTTTTAGATTTCACATTACCCATAGCACAAGAAATTATTACCTGTTGGATTTTGGTACAGTGTCAAAGGATAATTACTGCAATTATCTGAAAAGGATGCTAAACGCCCTTCCTTCTCAAACTACATATTTGTATGAAGCCAGATTTTCCCCTACAACTTAACCAGAAGAGCTTAGCGCTTACAACAGAGTGAATGAAGAAGCAGATAAGGACTCCATCTGTCTTCTTTTAAGTCAGTAACAAAGTAGGCTGGGGAAAATGTAAATTATTATAACTCTTCTAATGTTTTCTATTTGAGGAATTTTGTCTGAAATGGATGCTATTTATGTAAAAACCTATAATGGAGTTTTATTATTGTTATTTCAAAAGTACTTACAACATGTTTTAAATTTTCACTTTAATTTCTAACAAAGGAATTATTGATAAAAGCAATCCCAATAACCAAAGCTCTTTGGTTGGAGTCCTTAATAATTTCTACGATTCTAAAGAGTCCTAAGACCAAAAAGTTAGAGGATGTTGAACCAAAACCATACTCTCTTTCTACACATGACAGTAAGAGCATACATTCAGTTGAGTTTAGGGACAGGAAACACTAGCCTTTGGCTTCTTTTATATTCTGGAGTTTTGTGTCTGACTGTTCAAGTAGGACTCCCTACCCACACACATACACCACACTTCACTACTAAGAACATGGTGACTAGCAAACATGAAAATTATCTTACCAACTGTAATTCTACAATTCAAGAAAGCATCAGTAGTTTTAAAAGTGTGGTGTCTTTACTAATTTACAAATAAGAATACATAATTGGGAAGTTAAAAGGATCAAATGGCCAGCAAACGTAGCTGAATAGTCCCGTGTAGAAGAGCAAAATCTCTAATGTGTGATTTACAAATCAACTGTATTTCTAATGAAAGACCAATACTGACATAAGCATGATATGATGTTATAGTCCCCTAGTCAAACTCCCAGGGCACAGCTGCAGCATAAGCATCTTCAAAGGTGTTCTCATCACAAACCATGTGCTCAACAACTCCTCCCTCTGAATCGGAAATCACTATCACAATTATTTGCAGCCCTTTATATTTCATAGATAGTACATACACATAGTGTACGCAGTGTACAAATACAGATTATGTTTAATTCTTAGTACCAGTGCTTCTTCTTGCATAGTTCCAAATTAAATTTTTCAAATTGGAGAAAAGCAATTATTAATTATATTGCCTGTTTCTAGAGGGAAAAGTTTCCTAAATTCTAAATAACATACAAATAAAACTGCAAGCATGAAGCATTCATAAATCGAGTCAGTACATATCCTGACACTGACCCAATAATTCTAAAACTGGGAACTGACTGAATTTCCTGGGCTTGACAAGTAACCTCACAAGTAAAAGATTAAAACAATGAGTCATAGTTCAGGTAAGGGTTGTTTACAAAAAACCTAAAGCCAGAAAAATAATTTTTATCTGTTGCAACGGAATAGTCCTAGATAAACACAACAGCTATAAAAATCTTTTTTTTCTTTTCTTTTCTTTCCTTTTTTTTTTTTTTTTTTTTTTTGGTTTTTCAAGACAGGGTTTCTCTGTGTAGCATTGGCTGTCCTGGAACTCACTCTGTAGACCAGACTGGCCTTGAACTCACAGAGATCTGCCCGTCTCTGCCTTCTGAGTGCTGGGATTAAAAGTGTGTGCCATTACGCCTGGCTAAAAATCTATTTCTATTTCATGCAATTATTGGTATTTTCATTTGTGATCAGAACATTTACTCATTCCTGAACAGGATAAATGGACATTTAATGTAACATGGAGGATTGCTGCTGCAATGGGTTTCTTTAAGGCCACTTCTTGGCCTGTTGTTTTACAGGTGCCCTTAATTATTGGGTAGACAAGGAAAGACACTGTGAATTTAGTAGCTGCTGCAAAGCATAGTATGCTGTTTTAGACTGGTGAGTGGTTTGGGAGATTTCAGAAGATATACTACAGGAAAAAGTAAATCACACTTACATTCAGACTCAAACTGTCTACACTGTCAGTAGAAAAATGATCTTCAATAAATCAGTTAACCTTCTAAGACTTCATCTGCAAACTTACTGTTGTGCTCTGAATGCTGACATCCTCATAAATAGGATTAGTGCCCTTACAACTATGAAGGCCATATATATGTCTCTTGACTCTTTTGCCCTATGAAGACATTGCATAAAAATGGCCCTCTGCGAAGAAGGAAGTGGGTACTTAGCATAGACTCTGACACCCCTAAATCTAAGACTTTCCAGTTTCCATAACTGTGAGGAAAAGAAAACTTTGGTTGTATATAACCAGTCCTGCCTATGTTAAAGCATCCCAAATGAATTAGTGCAATAGGAGAAAATTAAAATTGCAACTTCAAACTTCCTTAATTTTACTAATACTGTGAACATTTGGCATAGAATGATTAAGTGAGGCAGAAATTAAATACTACTTAATGGGAAAACAACAGTGGTATTAATGTTCATCCCACCTATTGTAAAAGCATAATCTACATTACTATTCTTTGAATTAAAAATGTCATATCATAAAATGAACAAACAGTATTCAGAATCACTTGAAACCTCCAGAATATATGTTAGAGAATATCTTTGTGTGTAGTTCCTAGAAGACAAAGACAATAGAATTGATGTGATTTAACAGCTACAATTAATTGAATGCATATTAACTTGTTCTTACAGCAGTCTAGTAAGATAGGTACTATTTCCTCTCCTTTAACCTAAGACACTAAGGGCAAAGAGATAAGGAATTCATTAAAAATCATGAAGTTAAACAACTGCATAGCTGATACTCTAACTTAGATGTCTTTAACTCTGATTCCTACAGATTACCTCCTTTCTCAGAGTCAACTTTTAATGACTAATGACAACAGGAAAAGGAACAGAGTGTAACTCTTTCAAATATCTTACACAAACACTGCCTTAATAACTGGGGACATGGATAAATCTAATGAGTTCTGAAGTGGGGTGAGACACTGGACAAGACAGTATCTAGGGCACCTTGCAAATACCAAACTTAAATGATACAATAAATTCACTGAAACCTAAGCAGGTTATCTAACCCACTTTCCTAGTCACAGCAGAAATGTCTAACTTTATGCTACATAAATTGTAAATTAAACACAAACAGCAAGAGCATTGTTTAAAGGAATACAGGAAATCTAAGGAAAGAATCCAGAGACCTGCACACATTGGAAATACCAATAACTAGATCCTATCATTTTCTTAAAGAAAGGGGAATAAGATGCAGAACAATGTACTGATTTGGCTTTTTATTTCTATTGCTTTGTCTATTCTTGGGATGAAACAAAAATTCCCAACAAACACATGCTGTGGGATGGTCTGTATGTCAAATGCTCTGATTGGTCAATAAATAAAACACTGATTGGCCAGTAGCCAGGCAGGAAGTATAGGTGGGACTAACAGAGAGGAGAATTGAGAGAACAGGAAGGTGGAGGGAGACACTGCGAGCCACTGCCATGACAAGCAACATGTAAAGATGCTGGTAAGCCACGAGCCACGTGGCAAGGTATAGATTTATAGAAATGGGTTAATTTAAGATATAAGAACAGTTAACAAGAAGCCTGAGCCATTAGGCCACACAGTTTAAATAATATAAGCGTCTGTGTGTTTATTTTATAAGTGGGCTGTCGGACTGCCGGGGCTTGGCGGGACCCAGAGAGAAAACTCTCTAGCTACACACACAAACACACACACACACACACACACACACACACACACACACACACACACATTCAGAAGAAAATTAAATACATCCAAGAATATTTACCACTAAAATTTTATCCTTGGACAATCAAAAGAAAAAAGTTCTAATTAACACAGAAGGTAAAGCTAACACGGAAGACATGAAACTAACAGTTATATTATGACTTGCAGTAAAAACCAAGTCAAAAATTATGACTAAGATTATACAGAATAATCCATGCACTGTACAGTCAGAACTTGCTATGTGCTCAGTTTTTCAGGAATACACTCCCTTCAAAAAATATGACTGATCAAGGAATTTTCAAATAACTTGATATAATTTAAACAATAATTCAAGTTTAAGGTATCATCTAAAACAATGGGAGCCACTAATAGAACATTCTAAGCAACTATAGCAGAATTGACACTCTTTTAAGTGCATGTGGAACATTTGCCAAAAATTCCCCAACACACACACAAATATTTATTGTTTTAACAACATACCATCTGCTGAACCAAAAAACAAAGTGTTACACAGAATCATGTGTCCTCTGTCTACAATGAAATTAATTTAGATATCAGCAACAGAAAAATACCTGGGAAATTCCCAAATATTTGGAAATTAAATAGCACACTGCATCAATGCACGGGTCAAGGAAGAAGCAACAGGGAATGAGAACTATTTTGAGATAACAGAAAATAAAAGCATAATTTGCCAGTTCCACTTCAATATAGAAATCACCTGGGGGCAGGGAAGTGGATGCATTACCAAGAATGGGTATATTTGATTATGGGTGCTGCTAGGGCAGTGAGAAAACTATATATAAGCATGCCATCAGGCAGGGCAGCCTGGAACTTTGGGGGCATGGATTGAGAAACCACAACATTCCTTACAGGCTTTCAACTAACTGAATTAGGCCACCAGACATCTGGAATGACCTGCTTTACCTAGCAAAGTGACCAATTATAGACTTTAATCGCATCTACAAGTTTGCTTTGCGTGTGTTTGAGGAACTGGTATCTGTAGCCTAGTCAAGTTGGCATATAAAAAAGTGGATCATCAGAATAACAAACCAAAAGTAGTGAGAGGCAGAGAAAGCAGTGACGAGGGGATATCTGAAGCTTTAACTGCTTGTTACATCAGGAAGAAAATCCGAAAGCCAACAGCCCAAATTTCTATCAAAAATTAAAAAAAAAAAAAGATAAAGAAAGGGGGGAAGGAAAGGAACAAATTAAACATGCGGAAGGAGGAAGTGGATTTCAGACTGACTATTATAGACCACACAGGTATTTCAAGGACTCGCTTCTTTGGTAGTGGGGACTGAACTGAGGGCCTCCTACATCATGCAGTTGCTCTCCACAGACTTGCACGTCCAGCCCTGTTTACTTTTAAGACCAGCTCTCAGGAAGTTGCCCAGGCTGATCTTGAACTTGCAATGCACCTGAATCAGTTTCAGCAACAGTTGGGATTACACACCTGCTAGCTTCAAAACCTTGTAATGACATATAAAACGTTTTAACTGGAAAAACTTAGCTGTAGCCTCTCCCTGCTTACATGGTCTAGACAGAAAATTCACAGAAGCAAGAGCTAGATGTGCACTTCCAGGTGGCTCAATTTCTCCCTTTCCTTTTTCTTCTTTTTGCATGTGTGTGTGTGTGTGTGTGTGTGTGTGTTGCATATGTGTGTACATGTTTTTATTGTGTGTACACTCATATGTAGATGCATGCATTTTGTAGAGGCAAGGTGTGATGTCAGTTGTCTCCCTCAATTACTCCTCCACTTTATTTTTTGAGTGGGGGGGTCTCTCCCTGAAATGGCAGTCACTGATTTGGCTAGACTAGCTGGTCAGCAACCACTAGGGCACTTTCTGTCTCCATATTCCCAGCATAGCACTGAGATTGCTGGTGCACAAGGCCAGGTTTGGTTTTTGATGTGGGTCCTGAGGACCTGAGCTCGAGTCCTTGCGCTTGTGTGGCAAGCACATTCCTGTCTGCCCATTCCCTCAGGCCCCGATTCCTTCATTTTCAAAGTCAAGTAGGTGGAGGTGGGGGAGAAACAGACATGTGCAAGACCTAGAACTTGGGTTCCTAAACGTCCTCCTGGTACTCCTGTGGCAACATGCTGTGGCCTGGTTGTCTTGCATATTACTAGGAAATCTGTACACCTAGATACCAATATGCTATGGTCACAGGGGAAAATGTCATCATACCTATCTGCTCCATTTCTTTCTTCCTTTGTGGAAATTTATAATGTAATTTTATGATGGTAAAACATAAATTTTATGTTTAATATCTTTTTACTTTAAGTTCATCCATAAACTAACATATAGAGCAAATTTTTTGTCAATCGGAACCCCACACACTGAAATACCTACTAAAAAATATAAATAAACAAAATGAAACAAAGCCAACCAATAGACTTCCTTCTGTAGGTTAAAGATAACAAACAAGATATTCATTCTTCACAGTTGTCCTGAGCAGAAGGCCTGAGGAGTAGATCCCAGTTCAATTTCAGTCATCAAAACCCAAGTTAAAATTCCAATTCCTAATCGACACACCACCCTCTTATTAATCATTCATCATTTTGTCAATGCCAAATATCAAGTAATGCTGCTCATAATAATAATCACATTGGGAAAAATTTAAACCACTTCCTTAAAACTCTTGGCACATCAAACTTCAAAAATTTTAAATATTCTAGCAAAATCAGAAGAGCAGAATAGGATAACTTTATTGCCAAAATTGCATTTTTATAAAAGTGACATTTTATATTTATTTTCCTTAGTATAATATGAAATGTGTCTGTCAGTGCTATGTTTAAAAAACACATCAATCTATTAAAAAGTGAAGTGTTTTCCAAAGCAATGAATGCCACCCAATTATAAACAAGGATATTCATCTCTCTAAAATAAGACAGTTGCATATACTAGCTAGTTAAAATTAGAATGTTATCTTTTAAATTTGTTTCCTTGAGTGAACATGTCCACAATCACGTTTGTAGATGAGTTATTTTTGTTCCATGAAGTTGTCATAAAATTTTTATTATAAACAAGATGTTCTTAAGAGTAATATTTTCGTTTTATAAGCATTCAGAATTAAACAAATGAAACAAAAATAGTAAATACTGATTCAAGGAAAATGTCATATATTAGCCAACCCATTTCAAATAAGCAGCTTTCCTCTTTTTCTTAGCAAAATTATCCACACACTCTCCAGTTTGGGTTCTGGCTGCTGCATTATAAACCTCCTTTAAATTCACCTTCAGGAAAACTAACTTCACCTAACCTGAAATTTTACTTGAGATTTCCTATGCATTTAGAGTACTAAATAGTCTATTCCATCTGATACTTTTATCATATCTTGTGCACAGTTTAATCAGTATGTGCATCTGATATGATTACATTCTCTGGAGCCAAGAGAGATACGTGAGTGAGACAACTAGGATTCTCATAAAGGATGGGAGCTCTTAATCCAGTAGACAGGCTAAGCTTGCCTCTTCAAATCACCCAGGAGCTGTGTCCATCTCTTCCCTTCATTGGTATTATATACTTTTAGTATACACAGGCCTTTAAATACTACTCAGGTTACTATATATGCTTAGTAACTATTAGCAATTAATTGACACCAATTTTTCAGTTTACTTTCACTATGTCATGGTTAGAAAAAAATTACTAGAAAGTGACCTGTCTTGTAATTATAACTGAGAGAACTAGAGTGAAGGGAATCAAAGGCCATTTAAATTTTATCAATATATGCCATCAGTGGCATCATGCTTTCAAAGTAGTTTTATATGTATTTTTTATTTGACTTCATTAAAACGCTACTTAGCAAGAAGATACTAATCTCACTTAAAGATAAGAACATAATCTGAAAAACACCAATTTACTCTGATCTCATTTATAGTTAGCAACCCTGGGATCTAAACTGAATAATTCACCATTGAAAAGATATTTAGATAGGATTAGACCTAGAAGGAAATCTGTGTTCATCAGGTCATCAGTAGATCCATACCTGTCCTTGAGCCAAACTCCCCATTCACTAATGTGCTCTGTTACTGAGTTTCAAAATATAGAAAGTAAAGTAGCATTATATAGTAATTTCATTAAACCTTCCTATTTACATCCAAAAGTGTGAAAAACTCAATATTCTCCCAACTTTGAATTTTCCAAATTTATTTATTCAATTTGAAAAAGGTTGTTTTATATTTGTTGTGGTACATTTGACAAATACAGAAATAAAGTAAAGTAAGTTATATTTATACTTTATTACCCTAAAATTTCCCTTGTCATCTGATCCTAGCCTATCTTTCCAGCTTCATTTCCAACTATATCCACTCTTCTAGTCACAATAGATTATTCCTTAAGAACGCCCTGTACTTTTCTTGGTTTCCTCTATTGGAAATTCCCTTTCCCACCCACTTCCTCTTATTCAAACCTTACTTCTTCTTCATGGACCAGATTAATACATGCAGACTTCCTGATCCATAAAATCAAAATTAATTTCTCCCTCCTACATGATGCTACTGTGCTTTCTCTGAACTTGTGTTTCATATAGAGTTCACTGTGCTCAGATGGTTATCCATCAGGCTCAGTTGGGAGCTCTTTATGTGGGCGAGGGTAGTATCTTTATATCTACCGCATGACAGCATCAGTATCTGGGGGGTGATGCAGGGGTGCTTGCTAAGGGTAAAGCACCTAGCAAACATAGTGTACCTTAGCATGTTTGCCTCCGTAACCTCTCATCTTGGCTCCCTCCCTATCATTACAAGGGTGACCTTTCCAAAAAGAAACTTGATTATGTAACTTTCCATTTCAATCTTGACGTTGTTCTCTACTATCTAAAGGATAGAGCTCAGGTTCCAAGCACGTGATTCAAGGCAGGCCAGTCATGACCTGCACTACTCTCCTTCTCTAATACTTTCTACCAAAATTCTGGAATGCATATCTGTGTACACAGACTCCTTCAGGTACCATGGAACCACTCTCACCTATGCCCCTCCATCTATTGTCTGCATCCTTGATACACAATTCCAACATCCCACCTGGTAACCAGATCCAGGGAAAATATAAGATGGTGGTTAAGCTCCTCTAGTCCAGGTATAAAACTATACAAAAGAATCCCATTTTTCTAATCAGATGGAAATGCAACAACCAGTAATGAGTGCTGAAAAGCAGACAGACTGCTGTAGAGGAAGTGCTATATGGAGACTGGGTGACTGCTCTGTCAGAAAAGTACGAGTTCCCAACCTTTACAAAAGATCAGGTGAGGTGAATCCCTTCGGGACAGTCTACTTACATATCTGATTTACAGTTTTGTAAAGGTTTTGTGTGTTTGAATTTTGTTTTAACCTATTCAGATGGCAGGTGTTCATCTACATTAACCTATAGCAATTTCAGTGTTCATAGAGATCTACACACTATGAATAATCAAACAATGAATAAACAAATCTACTTTTGTTTTGAAAAAGCAGACTGAAATTATTTTTTTCAAATGCAAATATGTCTTTTATGTTGTTTTACTTTTAAAAAAGAATAAACCAGTGTTTTATGAAAAATACTTGGAATAGTGACTTTCAGTTGTTGTGCAGTCTGGGGACTAATTCAGGGCCTAATGTATACTAGGCAAGTATTCCCTCAATGAGCTCCATTGTTAGCCCCTGAAGTCTCACTGGGTTGTCCCAGGCTGGCCATAAAAATCACTCTGCAGCCCAGACGTGCTTGGACTTGGGATACCCCTGCCTCAGCTTCCAGAGCAGCTGGAGTTAGAAGCAAGTGCTACTACTCCCAGCTTAGAAGGAGTCTTATACATAGCAAGAGATTTGGAATCTCTTGATTTAGGTCATTTAAGTTATCATTTCATATTACAATCATATTTACATCTCGAATAGTTTACCTGCCCTTACACTGCATTCTCCTCTGGAGGCTGGAGTCCTAGGCTTTGCTCCAGGCCACACATCAGGACTTTAGCAGATGTTCTGTCCCTTCCACACCACTGATAATTGTTACAATCAACTGACACACCATAGAAACAAAACTGTGGAGGGTCACTTGGTCTCTTGACAAGGCCATTGTCTTCTATCAACATTTGGGTATAATATCAGAAAAGACAAAACAATCTGCATACCAACTTGCTTTTAATTTTATTTAGCATAGTCACCAATGCTACTAATAAATATGAAATGGCTAAGCAAAGAACATATCTTTATTACTAGTTAATTGACTAGAAAAGCCTAGTAAAGACCTTTGCCCATCTGCTAAAATGGAAGCACATTTTATTCCAAAAGTCTTATAATATATAGCACAGGCTAAGAAGGAGGAGGAAGAGGAAGAGGAAGAAAGGAAGGAAGGAAGGGAGGGAGAGAGGGAAGGAGGGAAAAAGGAAGGAAGGAAGGAAGGAAGGAAGGAAGGAAGGAAGGAAGGAAGGGAGGAAGGAAAAACAAAGAAAGAAATAACATTATTTTTACTTCACTGGAATATTAATAAACTCTACCTATGAATATAATAGTGAACATAAGAACAAATAAGTAAGGCTGAGGAATGAAATGTTTTCTTAGCCTTCAAATGCTAGGCCATTCTCTAGAGGCATGGAGATTAGAAAGTCTCACCTTCCATCATAATAAATGTACTGTCACAGGTCTGTTACTGGATATTGTTACTGCAGGTAACAAGGCAAGTACATATAAACTTCACTTAAAACTAAATCTTCCCAACCTCCAGCAGATATCAGACGCAGGGCCCCGACCACTCCAGTCTTTGTTTCAGGCCAGCACAGGATTTGCCTGAACACTCTGAAGCCATGGCAAGGGTTTTTGGTTCTTTTTTTAAACTTTTTTTGCAAAGCTGGTTTTTAAGATATTTCAAGTTACTGTAAATATTTTGAACAAATAAGCATATCCAGAAAACTTCTAATAATTTGTAATGATTAACAGAACTAAAAAAACTAAACACTTACCCAAAGGAAAGGAAATGGGAAGATATTACATAATGTTCAAAGTTAGGAAAACTCTTTATATAATCAAGAAAAATCAAATACACAGCAAAGAAGAAAGAACAAATCTAACTTCGTATCTGTCAAGTACATATCTATCTTTGATCTCATGAATCTCTAAAGCAAATAAAGAAGACAAATTAGAAAGAAATTATATAACAAGTTAATGCATGTCAATTAATATCTGTGTTTGTTCACAAGAAAAGGACTTTTCAGTCACAACAGAAGCCTGTCAATTCTGAGACTGTTTGAACAAGATAATTCTTAAAAAGCAGCTAAGTCAATGCCATACATTTTAAAATGGAAAACACACTAAGTTAACTACACAGATAGGAAGTAAAAACAGGAAAATGCATTAAAGAGATTAAAAAAAAAAACCCTGAGTAGGAAAAAAAGTCATATACATACAAAGTTAACCTTTAAAAATCTGGCAACCCACTAATATACTTCAAAGTAAAAACAGAGATCCTCTTCAAGGTTTCAAACTCGCACAGGTGCATGTAATGGTAAATGACTTTGAAAACAACATATGTGCACATATACAATGAAAGGACTGAGCTAGACATTGTACTTACGAATATGTGTACATGTAAGCAGTGCCGGCCAGGGCGGTGGCAGGACAGTGACACTACTAACCATCCACAGTGGCAAAGGAATGGATTACTCCAGAGAATGCTGTGCCACTTTCTTCAGGCCCGGTCGTTATTAATAGTATATACTGTATCTGCTTTGAAAAGGACAACCTAAACGTTTTATTCAATAAAATAAGTCCATTCATCTAGATGATTCATATTGATGAAATACTATGTTAGTGTTTCTTAAATTTTAAAACTCAGTTGAAAATTGGATTTTCTTTGGCTTTCAGTTTTTTAGAAACAAGATCTTACTACGTAGCCCAGGCTGACTTTAAACTTGTAATCCTCTTGTCTCAGCCATCCCAATGCTAGGATTACAGGCCTGAGCCACTATTCCTAACTGTAGAAAGCAGATTCCTAAACCACATGCTAGAGCTACCAGGGAGGATTTGTCTGTTCGAAGAAGAGTGGATCTGAATATGATGTTTGTTTTCTTTCTTTCTTTTTTTCCGTTTGGTTTTTCAAGACAGGGTTTCTCTGTGTAGCCTTGGCTGTCCTAGATCTCCCTCTGTAGACCAGGCTGGCCTTGAACTCACAGAGATCCGCCTGGCTCTGCCTCCCAAGTGCTGGGATTAAAGGCGTGCGCCACCACCGCCTAGCCTAACATATGCATCTGACTAAAGGCGAACACGTGTGATACGCTTTCCTAAGGTCACTGGGTGTGTGCTCAGCACAGCGATGAGGCAGCCCTTCTACAGTGCAGTCTGAGAAGGCCTCTCGGACAGGGCACTGAGCAAGGACCGGCTGAGAAGAGGGAGAGGTTTAGAGAGTGGCTCAAAGGAGAGCGTGAGGTGACCAAGTACAAGGCCCGGGACAGGAACCCGGTCACGGGGTGTGCGATCTCACAGGGTGTGCGATCTCACGGTGTGTGCAGGGCAGTACCCGGAAGCCAATATCCCTGGTACAAAGCAAAGTCACAGTGGTTCGCGCCTGCAGAGGCACGGAGCATCGAGAGGCATGGAGGGCCCAAGCATGCGCAATGCCTTTGCCGGATGTCATGGACTCAGGCACAGAATGGTAGGCTTGCCGGTAGGAAAAAAAAAATGAAAACATTTTCTCTCACAACTTCGGTTTTCTTAATGAAATAACAAGGTTATCCTCTAAAAGTGAGCAGTCAGAAGTCTTGAATGTTGCAAATTTAAAATGAGTATCTTCTAGGAAAAATAAGAAAATCAACAATGAGGCGGCTATCAGAAACAATGAAGCAGTTACTCACCACTAAGCAGCTCCCATCTCCTTGAGCCCATTCCCACCTAGAGGACCTGCCTTACTCACAGTCCTGAAAGAAGCAGTCTTACTGTATCACTCACATCCACTGAGCTTCTATTCATGGAACAGAAACAACAAATAATATGATCGACATAATTTGAGGGTTATTTTGGCTTGTGTCAAAAAAGTTCAGAGTAGGAAATTCAAGCTGGAACTCTGGTTCCTACAGTAATAAGAATCCAGGTCCCTTCTGCAGTGTACAGGTTAGCAGGAGGAAGAAGGGGTCAAGGAGATAGCCTCTTCTTTGGTTCGTAAAACAAAACAAAACCAAAAAAGGAAAACACAAAAACTGTTCGAGGAGCATGAAAAGGCCACATGGAGACAGACTGCAACCCAATGAAAAATGTAATCAGAGGGGACATTAGAATCCATGTGATAGGAAACAAGAGTGGGGAGAACACTGGGGGGCTACAGGTTTAAGTGAAGATGGGGGTGAGGGTATAGGGGTGGGGTGAGAGCAGGGAGTGGGAAAAACTAAGGACGTATTAATAATTCTTAAGCCCCACTGCTTTGTAAGCTAATAACAAAATCTACTTAAAAGATAAAAAAGAGCTTGAGTGGAGGTAACCTGCTTGGGTGGACGATAATGTTCCCGGAAGACAAGGGTTATTAAATGGAAACCTCAGTGCCAGGAACAGATTAGCTCCCTCAAAAAGGTCCTGCAGGTCTCTGAAACAACATGTGCTTCTGTCACCGTCTTCGGTTGCCTACCATAACTATATACTAAGATGCTACTGCTGAAGATGCCAGACACTTTGGTTGCAGAATATAAAACAATAAATCTTGAATTGGCTGAGAAACTTCCTTCACATTGGCTAGCTTTTATAGTGCCAGAAAGCACTATGCAGACCCTCTGGGAGAAAAGACATCAAGGGTCTGGACCCCACAGGCTACAGCAGTCATCGGCCGGACAAATACGTGCCTACTGGTGCAATGTTGACATGACTGTTTTAGGGGCCACGGACGACTTTCTGATAGACACAGGAAAAAATGCATAACTGGTACTATAAACCTGGTCAAAAGTCTATGGCTGCTGAGGTCACAGCCCCTAAACGGGAACCTACTGTTGATATTTTGCTAAATGTTCATATTGTCAAACTGACTTCCAAGTGTTTATGTTGATACCTGTAGATATGCACTGCTTTCAAACTTGGTCCAGAGAGAGTTCTTGATGCAGCTGGCAGAGGTTAACATGGAGACTCATAACTAAGAATAAGACACTGTGGTGGTATTGTGTTCCCCAAAATATTGTGTACCTTAATAAATTTATCTGGGGTCAGAGAACAGGACAGCCACAATATGAAACAGAGGTTAGGCAGTGGTAGCATACGCCTTTAATCCTAGCATTCCAGAGGCAGAAATTCATGTGTTCAAGGATACACCCAAGCATGGTGACCTACGCCTTTAATCCCAGAAAGCCACACCTTTAATCCCAGGGAGTGGTGGTAGAAAGCAGAAAGGTATATAAGGCGTGAGGAACAGAAACTAGAGGCATTTTGCCCTGGAGAGGCCTTTGGCCTGGAGAAGCATGTGGCTGGTTAAGCTTTCAGGATTTTAGCAGCAGTTCAGCTGAGACCCATTCTGGATGAGGGCTCGGGGCATCCAGTCTGAGGAAACAAGATCAGCTGAGGATCCAGCGAGGTGAGATAGCTGTGGCTTGTTCTGTCTCTCTGACTATCCAGCATTTCACCCCAATACCTGACCTGGGTTTGATTTTATTAATAAGAACTTTTAAGACTCATGCTACAAGACACTGTGACTATTCAGCCCCAAATGGGACATCTGTGTCAACCCAGTCCTCAGGGCTCAGGGAACATTGTGGAAGAAACAGAAAGAATGCAAGAATCAGGCCAGTGACTCTGCTGCAGAAGACAAGAGCCCTTCCGACTGAGACCCCACCCCAAAGCCCCTGACTCCTTCCTTCCACAGGCCATCCAGTGCATGCCCGTTACCTGCTGCACTGACTATAAGGCCACTGGTCACGGGCATGTGTGTTGCACACGTGCCACCACGCCCTTCCTGATGAACATCCTGAAGGAAGTCACCCAGTGTTTCCCAGTGCCAGGCTTGGTGACTGGTTTTGGATTTGTGTTGACTGTTCATACTTATTTACTATATAACTATAATTTATCATTTGTATCATGAAAAAAAAAAAGAATGTACGAGTTATAGGATGGGGAAGAGTACTATGAGATGCTGCTGCATTCTGGACATGGCAATGCTACCTACCACACTCATAAACTCACCAGCTGTGTTTACCTGTACAAGATCAAGCCCGTCAAAATCCCAGCATGGATAACACAGAAGCTCACAAGGCCCTACCCCTAGCTGAGGAGCTCTTTGCAGCTGATGGCTTCTGGGGAAAGCCGTTCATTTTTCTTTGGAGATGTGGCCACTGGTAGGTTGCTAATGCTCCAGTAGATAGGCGCACCCCCAGGTGTACATGGGCAGCACTAACTAGACTCAGTGGGATATAAAATGATAAAGATAGAGCACATGATGTTGGGAGCTGTTGTGTTGGGAGGCATGGGGGGATGGAGGATGGGGGTGTGGAAGGTTGAGTCCACAGGGAGTTTTAATGGGGTTATGGGTGTTGTATATGATCAAAATACACTATATACATACACATATATATACATACATACATACACACACATGCATACATACATACATGAAGTTCTCAAAGAATAAAAATGATTTTTAAAAAGAAAATTTTATTTTATGTCTATGAGTGTTTGCTTTCACATATTCATGTGCACCACGTGAATGCCTGGCACCTACAGAAGCCAGAAGAGGGCACTGAATCCCCCAGAACTGGAGTTACAGATGATGTGAGCTGCCTTGTGGGTGCTGGGAACCAACCCCAGGTCCTCTGCAAGAACAGCACATGCTCTTAACCACTGAGCCTAATAAAACACCACCACCACCACCACCACCACCACCACCACCACCACCATTACCATCGCTACCACTAATAATAATAAATAATATATTCATTGTTTTAAAAAAAATTGCTCCACAGTGTGGCATACTTTTCCCTTACCTCATTAATCAGAATATGGTTATATGGCCACTCCCAGCTACAAAGGAGAACGGTGACTATCTTTTATCTGGGCAGTTATGAGTTCCGCTCAACACTGGAATACTGAGTAAAAGGGAAGACAGATGAAGGGCTAGCTGACCTTGATGTACCCACAAAACTCATGGCTTCCCACTTCCTCTCTACTATCAATGCCATAAGTGAGTGAACATCAGACCTAAGCCTGGCCAGTAAGATTCTGTCACCTGGGTGATCATACTGGGGACACAAATCAAGACAATTTTTCTCTGAAGAGCTTGTGCACACTAGGAAACCAATTACTGCCTACAGGGAAACAGGCTTACAGAAAAGAAAAAGAACAGAGAAAAGTAGAGTCTATGGCTGCAGAGGAAGAAAAGATGGAGCTTTCTGACACCTGCTTGTCAGGAAGAGCCACAGCAATACTTTTATCTGGAGTCTGATCCTTCATGCAGAAACTCCTGAGTTTGAGCTAATATGAATGCATTTCTACTCCTTACAAGGAAATGATCCTTAAGGTACCTCACCAGGAAGTTATAATTTAATGTTCTGTGCATATGAAGGGTTTCTCCAGCACTTCTCAAAGTTATGGAAGATATCCAGTGTCATCTTCCTTACCTCCTACATAAAGACTGGAAAGAAAGTGAAGTACAGAACCACTTTGGAAAAGGTCTTCAATAACTAGAAATTGACACCTCTTGCAGGAATCTTAAAAGTTCTTATTAGAACTTGAGGCCAGTTATTCGAGTGAATGCTGGAAGATTAGAGAAGCAGAACAAGCCACAGCTACCTCACCTTGCCAGTTCCTCAGCTGATCCTGTTTCCTCAGACTGGAAGCCTCTGAGTCCTCATCCAGCATGAATCTCAGCTGAACTGCTGCTAGAAGCCTGAAAGCTTAACCAGCCAAATGCTTCTAGTTTCTGGTCCTCATGCCTTATATATCTTTTTGCTTTCTGCCATCACTCCCTGGGATTAAAGGCTCACTTCTTGCGATTAAAGACGTGAGTCACCATGCCTGGCTATTTCCAGTGTGGCCTTGAACTCACATAGATCCATGCCTCCAGAAGGCTAGGATTAAAGGTGTGAGTGCCACCATTTTCTAGCCTCTGTATCTAGTGGCTGTTCCGTTCTCTGACTCCAGATAAGTTTATTAGGGTGTACAATATTTTGGGGAACACAATACCACCACAGACACCCTGTTTGAAATTCTAGTAATGATGACTATATAGTCTTCGTTACTTCTCTGCTTTGGAGCAAGACAAAAAGGGCAGAAAGATGATGATCAAACTTACTACAGAATCACAGGTATCCCTAGAATTCCCGACCAAAGCAGAAACTACAGTAGATTCCATGGCTGTTCTAGCCATTTCCTGTCCCTGCCTGTGAAGGGGCTAAATTTCACTGAATGGACACCAGGCTTAACCACAGTGCCTGCTTTAGCGTCTGAGATGACGAAGTGATATGTTGCCTCACAGCAGAAACCTGAGCTAGCATGAGTCCATCACCACTCTCCCCTCCGCCATGCTGTTATCTCAGAAAGAAGCTGCACTAGGCCTTCGATGAAGACAATATGGTGCTGACCCGGAGCTCTTCATCAGAGCAAGACAAGAGCTGTTTCAAGCTATTGAAAAATTTGCCTGTTTATTTATATATTTATACATACATACATACACTTACTTATTTATCTGAGGGGATTGCCTCAAATTATTTATTCATCTCTCTGTCTGTTTCTCTTTATCTAACCCTGTGTGTGTGTGTGTGTGTGTGTGTGTGTGTGGTGTGTGATGTATTTGAGTGTACTGGCCTGTGTGGGTAGCCAGAGGTTAATGTCCTGGTGTCTTCCTCAATCACGTCTCCATCTTACTTCCAGAAATACGTTTTTCACTGAACTTGGTGCTCCCTGCTAGAAAAATCCCATGCCAGGCTCTCTTCAGCTGGGCACATCTGCCTAGATCCTATTCTCTAGGTGCAGATCATAACCTGAGTACTGGCTTTGCTACCATGTAGCCAGGAACAAAAGGCAAGACCCTTCACATTTTAGAAGTCTAGTATTTAGGTTTCTTTGTTTCATTTGTCAAAACAAGGATAACAACACAAAGTATACCTTGTAGTTTCCTTGTGGTGGAAAAATACTTGGCGAAGTGCCTAGCCATACTGGAAAAGTACAATAAGTAATTGTCAAAACCCAGAACAACTCCCTGGCTTGAGAAACCTAAATATACTCAATGAACATGGAAAATCCAGGAGTTATCTGAAAGGTGGCAAAAATCTCAAGAGTTGGGGCAGAGTAAGGGGGACCCGAGAAGACAGACTTAGACAGAATCACTAGCCATAATTTCCCTCAGGTCCTTGTACAATGTTACGCACTTTGTATAAACAGAGACATTTGAATCACTGGTGGCCCTTCTCTTCTTTCTTACAGCAACTGTACCTGCCTGTTTAGTGAACAGGTGAATTCACAGTGAGCAGCTGGGGACGACAAGAAAGCAACCAGTGGTTCAAAGCACTTCAATGGAAATCCATTTTCCAGGGTAGAAAACACTTTATCAAATGCTGAATGACTTAAAGAATGTTTTCCTGTAAAATTTCAATAATACATTTCAGATGTACAACTGTACTCCCCATAAACAACAGATGTTGCAAGATCAATAGATTGCAACTCTCAAGGGTAATACAAATAAATATATTCTAAAGACATGCAAATGCCTCTTGCCTGTTTTGACAGGACGCTCTTCCCCCAATGTGCATTTCACAGCTTCCTGTCTGCCATACGGAATCTAATTTTAAAAACAGCAGAGCTGTCATATTTCTGGAGTACTTAAGTTCAAATCTATGGGGAGTGAGGGGATTAGTTTGAAGGTGACCCCTTGCATATGGATTAACTAGTTCTCAGTGAACTGACTTGGCATTTTTAAAGTGGTATATTATTTCAAACAGTTCAAGAAACGGTTTTGTTGAGAATATCCCAAATTCCTGCAATAAAGCTCCAAACAGAATGATAAAGGAAACTTGCCAGAAATACTAAAGTATAATATGGTTTATATTAGAACCAATACTATTCCAAAATTTTAACCATAACAGGTAAAGACAGTAAAACAAACCATCCAGTCTGCTTGGGGAGCCCAGCAGCATTAATCTAAAAAACTGGGCTTAATGCACGAGTGCTAGCATTTAAACAGGGGCTCCAAAGGATGCTTTCTCTTACTAGAATTGGGGTGACACATATGAACCCTGTGGTATCTGACACGCTCTGCAGCCCAGGCAGATCTGCAGGCATGGACCAACACCTCTGCACCTCTCTTGCTTTTCCTAAGTTGGCCTTTGATGTTTTTCTGAGATATCTACCACTTTCTCATTGTCCACGACACTTGGCACACATGATAGTAGAGAACCTGCCATATTTACTTTCTACAATTCTTAATTTTTCACGATTTGTGTTTGTTAAGAACAAAATAATTCGTTCTTAAGTTTGAGAAGGTCAAGTTTACCCAGGTGCAGCTGGAGAGGGCCTTCTCTGTGTGTGTCAACTCTTTTTATCAGTAGTCCATCGCCCAGATAACTAACCCACTGTTAGAGTAATCACACAAATTAGTGTGATTGCCCTCGTGCCCTAATCACCCCCCTTCAGTCCTCCATCTTCAGCGCTGTTGCACCTGAACGTTGGGAGATACATCCACACACCACCAATTTAGACAACGAACATCTGCAGACAGAAACCATTTCTCTTGTATTTTCAGGTTTCCGGAGCCTAGTACACAGTGTTCAGCCAAAACATTTCCTGAAAATATATTTAGATCACTATTACTCCAGACTAAATAAATAATTGCAAGTATTATGTGTAGACCAATTATCCAGAATTGAAGCCATGCGTTTCTCTTTCTTTATGTCTTTTCACTCCTTGCTTCAGTCCACACCACAAGACAAGAGAAAGCAAAGGCAAACTGTATCCTCCCACTGCTCAGTTCCATTCATTGCCTGTAAAGGTCCGAGGAGACGGTAGACGATGCTTCTAAAGCTTTAAGTTAACTGGCTGGAAGGCCCACCTGCTTTGATCTTTTAAATTTTACTATCCTTTAAAAATTGTAACATCATTTTTAAAGTGTGTTATCTTTACTGTTTAGAAATTTAATTATCAAGCTACCTTTTTTAATTTGCAAAAGGAAGAAAACAAAATTCATGTACCATGGAAAATTTACACTTTTAAGTGTGACTTTGAATCAAAAACAGAACATGTGTGTGATAACACTCAAGTCTGAGACTTAAACTTTTTTTTTTTTTTTGAGAAGTCTAGAAATCCTAGAGGGGAAAATAATTCAAAATTCCATGAGACATCGTAGTCACATATTGTAAATTCAACAGAGGAAGATGAGAGGGATTAAAGTTAGCTACATGAAATTTAAGTGTTCATCCAGGCCTCAGGAATTATTAATATATCGCTTATGACTTTATAATAACATATCTCATAATTTGAAGCCTAACTAATTCACAAGGTCTTCAGCTTTAATATTTGTGTCTAACCACTTGGAACTATGATTGCATTTTTACACATTAAAAATTAAGAAATTACACAATAAAAGACAGTGGTTTCATAATGACTGCAATCATCACAACAAATGATATTTGACTAGTCTACTTGTTCTGTCTGATTTTAGTGTCTAGCTATTTATTTTGACGCAGAACACAAAGGCTAGAAATAAATAATCCGGGCAGAATACTCAATTTGGTTTTTACATGATGAACTTGTAGCCACTGAGTGCCACCTACAGGCAAAAAAGGATTCCTCACATTTAAGCTTTCAGCTAAAATTTCCATCTCCAGAATATAAAGGTACTACCTTAACTGTCAACCAGGGTTGGCATGTGCATCTTAAACTGTTATCCACCCTCGGTGCACATGAGAGTAAATGGGAGTTTAAGGTTTCTATGACCCTATAACAAGAATTCTGGTTACTTTTGAGGCATGGCTAAAGGATGTGGATCGCAAACATTTGAGTGAACAGAGAAATAGTTATTTGCTTCATGTTTTCTAGGAACATATACCAATTGCTATACTTAAAGGACAAAATCAATTAATATTCATAATGCTTATATTTACCCAAAGCTTTAAAAAATAAGTATATTGATTTAAAAGGACCTCCACAAATGTGGAAGTCAGAGGACAACTTGCCAGCATCAGTTTTCTCCTTCTACTTAAAATTTTAAGACCACTTTTAGAGAATTAATTTTCCTAAATTTACTTTCTTGGTAGACTGGCAAGTACTTTAAAGGTTCTTCTCCTAATACAGTGAATGTACAAAATACTCACAAACTTAATATTTTATGATTAAAATATGCAAATTATACTCAATTATAAAAACAGAAAACTGCTAAGATAACTAGATATTGTCTAGGTTGTGACTATGTAAGAAATCATCATAAGAACAAGACAAAATGACAAGATCAACAGTACCTCTGATTCAAATATCACATCACTCTTTACACCCTTTAGCAGTGGTTCTCAACTGTCCTAAGGCTGTGACCCTTCAATACAGTTCCTCATGTCGTGGTGACCCCAATCATAAAATTATTTTGTTGCTACTTCGTAACTGTAATTTTGCTACTGTTATGAATTGTAATGTAAATAATCTGTGTTTTCCAGTGGTCATAAGCAAACCCTCTGAAAGGGTCATTGGACCCCAAGGAGTTGCGCCCCACAGCTTGAGAACCACTGCTTTAGAGTAACTATTTCAGGCAGTCACCAGCTCTCAGGCACAGACACTGACAGAAGTCTCCTAACTCATCTTTCAGTCTCTTCTCTCCTTACCAAATGTCAATGGCACTCCAACATGATGCTATGCGGTGACTAAGCTTTGGGGAGGTAATTTAGACTCTATGATGAAATCAGCATTGTTTGAAAAAGAGACATCATAGGTCTCCACCATATGAAAAAAAATCAAATTTATTAGCAGTCCTAACTTTGACTGCAAAGCTTCTAAAACCATGACCAATAGGATTTTTTTTTTAAGTAAGAACTTTCATCATTTTTTTTTTTCTTTGTTATTGTTTCTCTAGATAGGGTTTCTCTGTATAGCCCTGACTGTCCTGGAACTTGCTCTGTAGACCAGGCTAGCCTTGAACTCAGATATCCGCCTGCCTCTGCCTCCAGAGTGCTGGGATTAAAGGTGTGTGCCACCATCCTGGGCTCTAAATTTTATTTCTGACCACAAAAAAATTATGTCATCAGTAGACATTTCTGGGGATCACTTTTATTTTTGGTTAAACAAAGCAAATATTGAGGGACCTCTGCATAAGGAAATGCCTTGATCTTAAAGCTTCCCACATGAGGCTGGGAAACACACACACACACACACACACACACACACACACACACACGTTATTTTTATGTACTTCTATTGTATTGCATAGATCAACTGAAGAAAAGACATACCATGACTTTGTAAAGCAGTGATATTTAAGATGTATATATTTTAGAGTTGCAATAAAGAATCACATAGGAAGGGAGGAGGGTTTTAATTGAGCTGAATTTCAAAAAGGGAAAGCATTAAGTCACAAAATCCAACAAACTTTTAACACCATACAATACTTCCAGCATTTACTGCAATTTATTTTATAATGTCAATGATCAGAGAGGCAAGTGGTTTTTAGCCAATCAGACTTGAAAAGCTGTCTAAGAATGGTTTCAGGCCACTTTATTCACCAGTTTGGACAATTTTTACTCAGCTAAAGTTTTTGAGAATGTCTTTCTCATACAAATCATTCCAAGTTCTCATTACTATTGAAAAAACACAATTTCGTACAAACAGCTAATATACTATTTACTGTACATTAAAGTTACTTGAATTCTGGTCTCTCTTTTTTTTATGCCCCAAAAGGGGCTGATTTTCCACAACCTAACAATGAACAAACATTATGCCATTTTGAGTTTAAAAATTAGTGAGTGGAATACTCAGTCCCAGGTGAAGAGAAGTATAAAGACAGAAGTATGGATGCTCAAAGCATAATGGTTGACTTACCTGCGGCTGGCCGGCTTTTTTTCTCCTTCTCCTTCTCCAGCTGACTTCACATTTGCACTTGTGTCTTTTTTTAACCTTTTTGCAATTCTTTCTCTCATCAGGTTCTTTTCATCACCATCAATGGATTCATCCTGCTCTGCACTCTCATCTTCTCCATCCTGTAAAAACTACAAGTGAGCATTTTCCAGGCATCCGGTTTCCCCTTGCACTTCCAGAGACTCATTCTAGATGCTTGCTGGGTTCCAGGCCAGCTTTGTTTAGATTTGAACTAGTAAGGGCTTGAAGACCGTTCTCCCATTGGGATACCCCCTGCATTCTGCTCTAGGCTAAAAACACACAATGGGATCCCAAGATGGATAATGGGCTCACTTTACAGCAGTTCTTCTGTACAGCACTTCCTCTGTCTCGCCCAGGGTCTTGTGTCTGTACAGTCTTATCCTTATCCCAGTAGGATATGTGGTTCTGGAGGCAGTTGGCCAGCATAACATCAACCAGGAATTCATTCAAATAGAAGGGGGCACTGCAGATGCTGAGACTTAAGCACCTTGGGGCAAAACTCATTAGAGTGCCCCGCACCATAGCCAAACCAAACCAAACCAAACCTCCTTAGGCTCCTAACTAAGACACAGCAGTCACTGCTCCTCTGAAAGCTTTACAATGAGTCCCCAGCTCACCCGAGGCTGTCTACCTTCTCCCTGACATAATCTCCTTAGAGTCATTCTCTTTAGCCTGATATGCTCTTATTCTAGATAACTGAATGTCTCCTTTTTCCTCTCTCTTGACCATACTATTAACAGAGAGAAAAAAAGCAAAACAAAACCTTCCCACCTCATATTCGTCTTTCCTCCTTATTTCTACAGCACATATTATTTACATGTTTTTTTGTTTCTCAGACAATTAAGGAGAATACTCCCTGAGAGCTAAGTCTGGTCTATTTGTCTATTAGTTTAGTCATCTTTTAGAATAGCTCCCAGCATTACTAAAGAGGAGAGAGAAGGGAAAGAAAGAAGAAACTACACAAAGGGGTTCTTTATCTCTTGTGACTCTTTGGCCTGCCAAGCCACAGTGAGACAGGATTCCTGACTTGAGGATTATGAACCCCACAGCAGTATTTTTCAAAGTCCGGTTCTCTGACTCCCCATGTCGTTATTAAAGATAAAATCCACCCAGTGTAATGGCACATGCCCTTAATCTTAGCACTGGGGAAACAGAGTCAGAGGTAGTCCCTTTTCTAAGAGTTGAAAGCCAGCTTGACCTACAGAGCAAGTTCCAGGCCAGCCAGGACAATATAGTGAGACCCTGTCTCAAAAAATAAAACAAGCCAAGCAGCAGTGGCACACGCCTTTAATCCCAGCACTTAGGAGACAGAGCCAGGTGGATCTCTGTGAGTTCGAGGTCAGCCTGGTCTACAGAGAGAGATCCAGGACAGGCACCAAAACTACACAGGGGAAACCCTGTCTCAAAAAACCAAAAAAGAAAAAAAAATACCCACATATTTATATACCTATATTGATTTTCTTATGTGGAAGGTATTAGTATAGAATCAATCAAATTATCGCTTGATTACATATACTCCCAAGTCTTGTTGCAGACTGACTAAACCCCAAATCTCTGTGGGTAAAAACTGTATGTATTCAGCAAGGTGCTTAAGTTATTCTTAAGCACTGACACAGACCTGTCATGTCTGGGCCTCAGCAGAAATAAAACAAATCTCCTGCCAAGTCATAAGATTCTGTTTGTGAGTATAGGACACTTTCTGGGGAAAGGACCCACAGATTAAAAGGCTTTGGGACCTAAAACAGGTTAGAGACCAAATACTGTCCTAAAGTGTCCTCACCCCACCCATAAACTTAAGAGCAAACTCATATTTTCTAGCCCATAATATTGTAATCAGATGTCTTTAAGATACTTCATCTCAAAAATAAACAAATTGTTCATTAATTTTCATCTACCACCCAGCCTCAAGCCTGTTCTGTCTTTGGTACCTTGCTAACAAGGCCAAGCCAGAAACTTGTGGTTATCTCAGAGTCCTTCCTCATCTCCCTCCTCAAGCATTCCTCCTTCAGCAGCTTTCCCGTGGCTCCCTTTACCCTGGCCTGCTTCCACTCATGTGTCCTCTGTAAGATTGCCAATGATGATTTCTCAAATGCAAAGTTGACCGCAGCACCCTTCTTTTGAACCAAGACCCTTCAACTGTTATTCGTGACCTTTCAGATGAAACCCAAATTCCTTAGCATGGTTAGGACACTGTGCAAGCATGCCAGCCCCTCATTTCCTACCCCACCCTCCTCATCACTACCCTGGTCATAGTGGCCTGCTGCTGTCAGCTCCTGGAATATACCAAACTCTCCCACTCAGGACACTGGCACTGGTGGCTTTTTCTATTCAGCCTTCTCATCTCTCCACACAGCAAGTTTCTCCAAACTTGAAACTCAGCTAGCATTTCCTGAACAAGGAGTAATCTCTGCTTAGTTTTAGAGATGCTGTACCCTCCGCCTTTCCCACCTCCTCTTCTATGACAGAGTTAGCATCTCGTCTCCTAAGATCCAAGTTTCTTCTCTCCCAGGAATGTTTTCCTCACAAAGTCATTCTCTCCGCTACAGCTAATCAGAGAACCCCCTTTCAGACTGTGGTAATACATAAATCTCTTTACATGCTAAATTACATATTTCTTTTGAATTTTTTGAATTCAATGAAATTTTGAAATTCTTTTGAATTATGCAATGTACGTTTTAATATGTTTTATCCTAACATGGTATTTATATAATTTGAAAAAGTGTATCATTCACATAATACAAGAAAAATTTCCTTTTGTTTATTTTAATTTTTTCTGTATTTGTGTGTGTGTGTGTGTGTGTGTGTGTGTGTGTGTGTGTGT
>CABHPH010136681.1:0-14508 GCA_902168325.1 Peromyscus nudipes
AATATGCTTGGGGATTGAGACTTAGAGATGTTAAGATCCTATGGATAAAATGTTCGAGCTGGGACACCCAAACAGTCCGAACCATTACCCGTAATGTTTTGGTGTCTCTATGGTAACTCACCCTGGAACCATACCCCCAAGGGACCTGCTTCTGGCTCCTCTTAATGCTGCTTGTTGAAGTCATTGATGTAGGGGGTGGACTGGGCGGTTAAGGAAGACTGTAGATTCTAACACAAACATTTGGATGTGCGATAATGCCGTTTATTAAATAAGGGACTGTGTCGATCAGCTAATTGGGAAGGAAAGTTCAGCTGAAATTTAGTAATTTTTTTTTGCACTGGAGTATTTGAAAGACAGACTTGGTTTTTATATTTGGTTCCCTTTCAAGTGTGTTAGACGTGACAGTTTATTGCTCTGTACTTTTATAGTCCACTGTCTATGGGATAGTAATCATGTTTGATTTTATTTTCTGGTCTGGGGTTATTTATTGCTTATGTTCTTTTGGGTGTAGTTAACCTCTTTGGGTTGGAGTTTTCCTTCTAGTATAGGGCTGGATTTATCTGTAGACAGATATTGCTTAAATTTGGTTTTATCATGGAATGTCTTATTTTCTCCATCTATGGTGACTGAAAGTTTTGCTGGGTATAGTAGTCTGGGCTGGCATCCACGGTCCCTTAGAGTCTGCAAGACATCTGTCCAGGCCCTTCTGTCTTTTAGAGTCTTCATTGAGAAGTCAGGTGAGATTCTAGTAGGTCTGTCTTTTTATGTTAGTTGGTCTTTTCCCCTTGCAGCTTTTAACATTCCTTCTTTGTTCTGTATGTTTAGTGCGTTGATTGTTATGTAGCAAGGGTGCTTTCTTTTCTGGTCCAGTCTATTTGGTGTGCTGTGTGCTTCTTGTACCTTGATAGATGTCTCCTTCTTTAGGTTAGGGAAATTTTCTTCTAGATTTTGTTGAAAATGTTTTCTGTGCCTTTGACCTGGGTTTCCTTCTCCATCCTCTATTCCTGTTATTCTTAGGTTTGGTCTTTTCACAGTGTCCCAGATTCCTGGATGTTTTGTGCCAGTTTTTTAGACTTAACAGTTTCTCTGACCAAGGTATCTGTTTCTTCTATCATGTCTTCAATGCCTAAGAGTCTCTCTTCCAACTCCCTGCATTCTGTCGGTGAAGCTTGCCTCTGATTCCTGTTCAAGTTCCTAAAATTTTAATTTCCAAGTTTGGGTTGTCTTTATTGATTCTATCTCCACTTTCAAGTTTTGAATGATTTTATTCATTTCTTTTCACTGTTCGTTTGTGTTTTCATAGATTTCTTTAAGGGATTTCTTCATTTCCTCTTTAAGGATCTCTATCACATTCATAAAGGCTGATCTAAGGTCTTTTTCTTGTGCTCCATCTATGTTGGAACACCCAGGGCCTGCTGTGGTAGGGTTGCTGGATTCTGTGAAGACATTGTGTCCTGGCTGTTATTGATGGTGGTTTTTACACTGGCATATATATAGGCCTCTGGGATTGGGAGGATTATAATAATTTTAGCTACTGATGTCTTGTCTTTGTTGGGTGGGTATTTTGTTCCTTGGCTTCTGTTTCCTCTCTGATTCTTAGGAGAGTGTGGTGGCTGTGTATTGCCTGGAGTCCTGATAGGTGTGGCCACTGGGAGTTCCAGGTAAAATGTGTTTCTGGGTATTGGGAGCTGACACTTAGGAATAGAGATGTGCTGGGGGGGCGGGTAGGGAGTCCACAGGAGGGAGGAAAGTGGGGTGTTTGACCAGAATCTGTTTCTTTCCCTGGGAATCAGAGCAGATAGTGAGGAGAGGCCACAGCAGAAGGTCTGCTGCAGAGCTGGGGATGAGACTAGGCTATTGGATTTGGAGGAGCAGAAGGAGAGGTGAAGGTCTGCAGCTAGCCTTCCTGCTTCCTTGCTGTTTTGTATTTTCTTTTGGCCAAAACTTTAGAAGAATTGAGCTTTAATATTGAAACATTCCTGTGGACTTGTTCCCTGTTGCAAAAATTCCCCCAAGCCATCTTCCCAGTTATTTGCTTGACAATTTCCAACATCTGCTAATGCCTTCAAGCATGACCATTTCAACATTGAGCAGATTTTTTTCTACTGAAAAGTTCTTCCATTTGTCCATATTCATTTCTGTCACAAATGTTTATCCAAGGAGCTGCTATGTGCAGGCACTAAGAGTCAGTAAGAGTTCAGCAGCAGACAAATTTGACAGAAATCTGTGCCCCCACTGAGCTTACATTTCAGTAGAAGACCGGCGATGAATTATTTTGAACTTGGAAGGCTCGTTGGGAAAGTGACATTTGAGCAAAGACTTGTGGCAGCCCTGCTCTAATCTCTGTTCCTTCCTGTGAAGATGCTTGTGATGGTATCAGGCATACCTAGATGAATGAGAATCTCATCACTGGATTCTTAAATTAAATCTGCCTGACTTTGACATTTTCCAGCCTACTATAGGACCAATTACAGGATGTGCAGAATTGGAGGAGGAAGATACGGATGACAGGAATCTCGGGATTCTTGTGAGGAACATGAATAGAATAGTGAGATAGTTCTGTGTACCCAAGGCAGATAGCAGTGGAGCAGCTGAGTGTCGGGGTAGGTGGGTGCAGGTGACAGGGTTTTTATAGGTACATGCAGGGAGGCGGTGGAGGGAATATAGGTATGGAAGGTTGGCCCCATTCAAGCACATAGCTCAGCGTCACCTGCACCTCAGTGAAGAGTTTTCTGATCTGTTTTCTCTGCCCGGACAGCATTAACCACTTCTCTAATATCTCTGTGTTAGAGTCATTATTCTTGTCATATTGCATAATTATTTATCTTTCTGTTTTTGTTAGACTGTAAACCTAGAGAGCATAAATCTAGTAGACATAGGTAATCTAATCATTTCCTGTCTGTTCTTCCAGCCCTTTGCTGCTCCTTGAATTAGTCATTTCTTTTGTGCTTCTGTTAATCCCCTCCTACCTGTCTAAGGTTATACTTTCACATAGTAGCAGAACAGTGTCTGTCTCACACTGGATTATTCCTTCAATGACAGCAGGGACCCTCTCCTGTCACCTGTCCCTAGCCCATAGTGTCTACCAGGTATATAGTACAGGTTTGAATGGAAAAACAAAGCAAAGTATTTACCTTTTTGGAATTCACTAGTTCTCTTCATTATATAAATTCCTATTTTCAGGTCTTATGCAAAGGACTTTGCAGTTATTCATGTACACACTATATTTTAAATCATCGTGGTTGCTCTTTAGAATGTATCAGTTACCAGTTTACTTTTATTTTACTCTTATTAATCAGTATTATAGTCCCCCACCCACCCTACCCCATCCTTTCTTTTCCTTTCACTTTAGTGATGGAGTTCCCAGTGATGGAAGTTGACTCTGGAATTAAGAGACGAGTGAAAGACAGAATTACAAAGACGAAGTTGAATGTTTCTCTTGCTTCAAAAATCAGAACAAAAATATTAAGTAAGTGCCACTCATCTTAAGCTTCACTTACCTTTTACCTTTCTGAAGAATTGGTTTATTTACTACCTTATTTTAGCAAATATAGAGAACTACTAAAATGTTAATTGGTACTTTTTCCATTTGATCTTTTTCCATGAAGTATGACAGAGCCGTACTTTTTCATTTGGCTTTTAGCTCCTCTGCTAAACGGTTTTGCTAATTTACCCTTGGTGATAGCTGAATTGTAAGCAGTATGGCTGGGGTGTCCCCAAGTGGCTACCTCTTAGCCTGCAAAGACTGTTAACATGGCTTCTCTGGAAAAGAGCTAAACCGAGTAAAAGATTTGACTTGACATGCTCTGGCAGGTAATGAGTAATCTAGAGGTGCTTGACCAAGGTGAGGTGTGGTAGTACATGATTTTCTATAGGCTAAAGCCACCAAGAAAGCATTATGCACTTTGGAAATGAGATTTTATGAGTCCTGGCAGTAAGATGTCAGGAAGGCAAACAAACAAAACCTCAAAACAAAAACAAAAAACAAACATGGAGGTAGGAAACTCCCCAGGATAAACTTTGGTTGCTCCCGCAGATTGTCTAAATGGTTTATGTCCATGTTGGCTACATTGGGGAATGTCTTCCATAGTGACATTTTCTGCTGATACCATACTCATGAAGTATGACAGAGCCAAGACTCCTGAGTATCTTTAAATCATGACATTCTCCATCATAATCTGTAGATAAATCATGTGAGTTAACCATCCTCCCACCATGGCCATTTCCTCCTTCATTTGTCAAGACCATTTGGAAAACAGCAGGAAAATGTTATTCTTTTTAGCTTTTGGAAATCCTACCAGTTGTGGTCTGTTTCTCTTGGGTATGCCAAGGAGAGCAGAGTAAGTCTACTCTGTGCCAAGATAGTCTCCTGCTATGGAGTCTTTTTCTTTTCAGATTTACAAACTTTCTCTGAATATCTGAAAGGGTTATATTTAACAAAACTTTTTTCTTTTTTAAAGATTTATTTATTTATTCTGTATATAGTGTTCTGCCTGCATGTATGCCTGCACACCAGAAGAAGGCACCAGATCTCATTATAGATGGTTGTGAGCCACCCTGTGGTTGCTGGGAATTGAACTCAGGACCAGTGCTCTTAACCTCTGAGCCATCTCTCCAACCCCACCAAAACTTACTTTAATGAGATGTGTTAGCTCATGTGTTGCTGGAGAGCTTCTCTCCAGCTCCCAAGTCCCACCAGTCTCCGAGCCCACTTATAAAATAAACACACAGACGCTTACATTATTTAAACTGCTTGGCCATTAGCTCAGGCCTATCATTGTCTAGCTCTTACTCTTATATTTAGCCCATTTCTATTAATCTCTACTTTGCCACGTGGCTCGTGGCTTACCGGTACTTTATATCTTCCTTCTCCTCGCTGCGGCTCCAGCCAGTCTCCCCCTCTCACCTTCCTGTTCCTTCTCTTCTCTTCTCTGTTAGTCCCGCCTATACTTCCTGTCTGGCTACTGGCCAATCAGTGCTTTATTGATACAGAGTGATATCCACAGCACTCATACCTGTAATTGCAGCACTCGAGAGACCAAGGCAGTAGGATCACAATTTTAAGGATAGCTTTTGACTGCATAGCAAGACCCTGTCTCAAACTCTCTCTCTGTGTGTGTGTGTGTGTGTGTGTGTGTGTGTGTGTGTGTGTGTGTTGCACTGTGGAGTAGGTAGATTATTAGCATGTAATAGAATGTAAATTCAAATTATGAAAATATAATTATGATTTACCTGTACTAAAGGGACATAATACTTTTAAGGTGAATATAACCATTAAATCCTCACTGAATTTCTTTGCTACCATTTCAGTAGTGATTTAAGTCATGTTGATATATTTCTTTTCAATAAAAAAGGTCAAGTTTAGATTGTAGTCAATTACTGGGAAAGGTATAATCTTTTGGATAGAGGTGAAGATCCCACAGGTCCTAGACAATCAGTCCTTTCATTTGAGGGTTAAGAAATGGTATTTGGGAGCATAGCTGATTTTATTGAGTTGTGGAGCCACAGAAACCTCTGTAAACATTTCAGATTGGCTGCCCGAGCTCCTGTGGGTCTCCAGTGAGAGCTGTGAGGTCACCTCCCCACCCTGCTTCTAGTCGAGGTGGGAAGTGGGGGGTGACAGTGTCACAGCTACCCTGGGACTGCTCTGTCTGCAATGCCGCCACTCTGTTCCCAGCTGCATGCCTCAGCTTTTCATCTGCTCTCTACCTGTTCTTTCTTCAGCTTCAAACTCTGGCTCTATTTATTTTCTCTAAAACTAGACTTGTATTGCCTTTCTTTTCCAACCATCATTTGCTATTTATAAAGTAAATTGCATTTTTTCTGAAATTATTTTACTAAGGAATGTGAAATTTTATTAAAGAAATATAAGTACAAGTTCAGTATTAACTTTTAAAAATATTTTTGCAGACAATTCTTCTATTTTCAAGATCTCTCTAAAGCATAACAACAGAGCATTAGCTCGGGCTCTAAGTAGAGAGAAAGAGAATTCTCGAAGAATTACTACCGAAAAGATGCTATTACAAAAAGAAGTAGAGAAACTGAATTTTGAGAATACCTTTCTTCGCCTAAAGCTAAATAACTTGGTATGGAAATTGTATTGTTTTGGCCTCTATATTAAAATAGAATCTTTTAACTATATTGCTATAGAAACGTTAAAAATGTTTTTTAAATTCCAGTTGTAGAGTATTATTGAAAGTCAATATGCCATGGAAGTCTATGCTAAAGGACAGGCACCTCTTGGTAATAGAATAGACATCTTAAATCTTATTCTAAATGCATGCTGTGTGCTCTACAAACCAGTATACCACCATGATCAACATTTGATTGCTCACCGTAAGCAAATCTTGGCCCATTCATACATTTTTACATGGTGAGCATAATTTCTCTAATGAATTGAAGAGGGAGTTCCCACAGTGTTTCAGCTCTCCTTTAATCTTGCATTTCATTGACTGCAAGCCAAATAGAATGGAGTTTGTAGTCCTATCTTCTTTCTTCCAACCTCCAACTACAGACAGCAGTGAGAGCTGGTATTTAGCTAAGTTGTAACTGTAGTGTTAGGTCTAAAATGAGTAGAAATTAGTTGAAAATGGAAAAATGGCTGTAATACTTTGATGATGAAATTCGTATTACCGACCAACTATGTGATATACAATTTTCCATGTGATATACAGTAGTGAGAAAACAAAAATAAAAGAACATTTATAACTGATGTCATGAATGTTCACAGTGTATCTGTGTGCATAGCTGTTTTGACTGTTCATTACAGTAGTGCTTGAGCTTACTGTGATCTCAATTGAAAACGGCCATCAGGTGGGATTTCATGTCTGTAATCCCAGTAGTTTGGAAGCTGAGGCAGGAGGCTTGCCTTGAATTCAAAGCCAGTCCCTGGTATGTAGTAGTTAGTTCTAGGCCAGCCTGGGATACAGTGTGAGACCTTGTCTCAAAAAATATGAAAGCAACAATTTTTAAAACTGAGTCTTCTTACACTGATGCTGTCCATAAATGTCTGGTATCATTGTAACGAACTCCAAATCTTAATTAAAAGAAGTCTTTATTTTACCTACACAGAATAAGAAGCTTATAGAAATAGAATCACTTGTGAACAACAATCTGATAACTGCGATTGAAATGAGCAGTCTTTCTGAGGTAAGTGAACTCACGGGAGTAGGGCCATTGTAGCGTTGCTAAAGGTGGTTGAGATTAGTTAAACTGCATCTAGGTTAAGGGCTTCAGATGTGCAAAGAAATAGCAGTAATCATGTATGATATATCGTTTTTATAATTGTTTATTGAAATTATTTCATTAGAATCCAATGTTGATTTAAAATAATAGATTAAACAGCTCCTTGGAATATAATGACCCACCAAACAGATCTAGAAACAAAATCTTAATAGAAAAGTAGCATTTCAAGTTAGAAAAGAATTTATTTTAAAATAAAAATAAAAATAAATACATATTTAAAATGTATTGGGGTGGAAAATAGAGGCGGATCCTACTGTATCTCAGTCTCTAAGATAAATTCTAGAAGATTACATAAAACAAACAACAGACAGACAGACAGAATCAGGAGGAACTGACTTGGAGAAGTGAAGGAAACAGTTAGGTGAGATGTGGGAGACTAGTCCCAGGAGCACTGCTTAGCTGATGGTTGTGAATTGTGTGGCAAGCCTTGTCATTGGTCCGTTAAAGTGTTTTGTAAATGCACTGTGTCCAGAAGGGCTTTGTTTCCCCTTGGTGAACTCAAAGGTAGCTGGGATTAGAAGGAAGAGTGAGAGTGGAGAGTGGGTGGGAACAGAAGCCGGAGACTGAAGGTGAGCTTGGAATCTTGCTGGCCCTTTCTTGGGATTGCTATCCAGCAGACAAGCTTGGAGTCCCCTTTCCCAGTTCCTTCTCATTGGAGTTGTTACCGACAGGAGGGCAAAGGGAAATACAGGCTGCTTCTAACTCTGGGACAGCATTTAAGAGCACAGGGTGAAATCTCATAAAGTTTTATTCATTAGTTCGTAGATGTGGGGGTGGGTGGGTGCCCACATGCCGTGATGGGTTGTGGAGGTCAGAGAACAACTCTCAGGAGTCTGTTCTTTCACCGTCTTGGGAGATCTGGTATTGAACTCCAGTTATCAGATCTGTGTGTAGATGCCTGCTGAACCATCTTGCAAACCAAAAGTAAATCCTTTTTTTTATTTTTTCAAGTCTTGCTGTACATATGGAAGTCAGAAAAAACGTTGGGTAGTTGATTCTCTCCTACCTTACCATGATTCCAGGGGTTGAAGTCAGGTTATCGGCTTTCTTGGCAAGTACCTCTGTGCTGCAGTGGCTTAGGGATTGGCTAACTAGAACGACTGGGAAAGAAGGAACAAAGGCAAACGGTGAACCGCTGGGGTCAGGTGGGCCATGCAGGCCAATGGAGATGTGCCACCTGCAACCCAGAAATGGCACGAGGAGGAGGAGGAGGAGGAGGAGGAGGAGGCAGGTTAGCTAGTCTAGGTGCCGGCCTTTGGAGGGGGCAGTCTCAGACTGCAGTCATCTCAGACAGCTGGTGCCTGCTGTGCACACCGAGTTTAGCTGACAGCAAACTGTACAGACGTTCATCCTGAGTCAGGAAAGCTGTGCCGTGGTTCTCCCCTGCCCCGGGGAGTAATGCACATCTCTCAGGGCTTCACCCGCTCCCCACACCTTCACCCACTGAGCCATCCCCTGATGTTAGACACCTGGGTTGTCCTTTGATGTTAGTGCAGAGTACTTTCCTCTCCTGTGTCATTAAGTTTTCTTCTCTTTTCTGGACTATTCTGCATCAGTACACAAAAAGCTTATTTAACTCATCTTGAAAGCAACAACAAAACCACACTCCACTTCTCAGCTGTTTTCTCAGTTTTACTTTGAGAGAGTTGGCCCCAAACTCCTCTCCCTTAAATCCCTCCTCTAGGCTTCTCCATCACTATAGCTCTTCAGAAAGGGAGCAGTGGTCCTGGTGACACAACATCCCGGGGCAGGTGTCGGTCCTCAGGCTGATTTAGCACTTCCAGGATACCACACTCCACAAGATCTTCCCCACCTTTCCGCCTGTCCTTTCTGCCTGTTCCTTGTTTCCCTCCCCAACTGCTAAGGTTTCAGTGTCCAAGACTCAGTTCTTGGATTTCTCTTTTCTCTCTATACTCATTCCCACTAAGTAATTTCACCAGTCTTTGTTTTAATTAGTAACATGTCCTGGTAACTCCCAAATGTGGTTTCCAACACATATGTAGTAGACATGAAGACATTTTGTATATAGCTGTAACTATCATGTGTGTGTGTGTACATTTTTATTTCTATTTATGAAAGTTTAGAAGGTTACTTAACAAAAGTACCAGGAATGATTATCATTGGAATGTTAATCTTACGTTTTATACTTATTCAACTATTAAAGGCTGAAGTAAAGGCTGGGTAGCTCAGTGGGAGAGTAGTTAGCTGGCATGCACAGGGTCCTGATTTAATCCACACATACACAGTACAAGAATTGTTTTGTTCTGTTTCTGTTGGTATCCTGCTATAATTTACTATTTTAATGACAAGTCTGATATGATAGACTGTTTCTTACCATTTTTTTTTTTATTCAAAACTAGTTCCATCAGAGCTCCTTTCTCCTGTCAGCTGGCCAGAGGAGAAGGATCAGTAAACAGTGCAAGTCTGTGCACCTGCCGTTTGCAAGGTAACTGTTTCAAGCCTAGGTGAACACGGACTACCTGTCCCTGCATCAGAAAATGCTAGATTGGGCTTTGAGTGCTTTTAGTTAGTTACTCACATCCTAAAACCAGAAAAACAGTTCGAGATAAACAGTGTGTACCATCACTTTGTTGAATTAGGCATTTTCATAGACTTCCATTCAGCGTAGTTTCCTGGGCTGGAATGACCCTGGCTTGGAGCACAGACTCCATCAGACACTGTCAGTGTCCTCTTGCTCAGCCTGTAGCTGTGCTGCTCAGGGGGAAATGCCTTGTGTGTGGTGTCCTGTTTAGGCTGGGTCTTCAGGACTCTGGGGAACTTTGTCCTCAGATGCAGATAAACTGAGTTCATCTGTAGTAGTCGCTACCTTGAGTGACTTTGCTTCCGGCCTCTTTCCACTTTTCACATCATGTATACTGTACTGCCCTAACCTGTGAGGTTAACTCTCGTTTTGGCTATTCTCTTGTCTAAAGTCTCTTTTTTTGATTGATTTGGTTACAAGTCATCAAAGTACCCAGTTTCAAACCTGACATATTAAAACATAAATGTTGAGTCTGAGAGATGTGCCATGACTCAGAACGGATGGCAATGACTGGAATCTTTCCATCTGTTTTACTCAGTGTCTCTGGTATACGACTTACTAAGTCTGATGTTTTTATTTGTTTAAGTATTACAAGCTCTGTATATTACATAGTGCATATGTAGACATGAATTGCCTAAGTGTAAAGATCTTGCGTATGTGTGGATATATGCATGTGTACTATTCCTATGTGTAGCAGAAAATTAGAAGGTGACTTCAAGAAGCATCAGCAGTAATTATAGTTGTCCATTGGGTAGTTCGGTTAAGGGGGACTTTGCATTGTAGTAGAAACATTAAACACATAGAGACATTTAGGTGTGAATGTCTACTAGCTCTACCACAGGAGGAACAGAATGCTCCTCTCATGTCACTGAGGTCACTTTCTATCTGCTCTGGTTTATTCTGTTGATGTATCTCTTGTCTGTACAGTTACCACTTTGTGCCAGTACATTTTATTAGTGTATTTTTAAAATAGTAAACTGTATTGTCTGATACCTTTATTTTTTCAAGAATACATTGGCTGTCGTGCATTTATTGTTTCAAATGCATTCAAACGCAGCTGGGTGTGTTGGTGCACACCTATAATCCCAGCACTTGGGAGGGCGAGGCAGTATAATCTCTATAAGTTTGAGGCCAGCCTGGGCTACAATGAGTTCTGGACCAAGTTGTCTCAATAAAAAACCAGAAAACCACAATCAAGTATGTTTACTTGCCATATAAAAAATTTCATTGTATCCTTTAATGAAATTTTGTTTGAAATATTATATACATATTAAAGGCAGGTTTTCACAAGTGAACAGCATTATATGACTATACCCAGACCCTGAAGAAAAATAAAATGTTATCAGTAATCGCAGATATCCCTTTAGCTTCCTCTCTAATCATCACCCAATGCCTACGTAAGCATTCTGACCTTAAAAACATCATAGATTGATTTTGTATGCTTTTTGGAATTCCTCTAATGATTGGGAAAAAAAAAAACTTTTAAAAGGTATGACTTCTTTGGGGCTGGAGAGATGGCTCAGCAGTTAAGAGCACTGGCTGCTCTTCCAGAGGATCCAGGTTCAATTCCCAGCACCCACATGGCGACTTACAAGTCTGTAACTCTAAGATCTGATACCCTCACACAGACATACATACAGGCAAAACACCAATACACATAAAAATAAAAATAAATAAATAAATTTTTTAAAAATAAAACTTCTTTTGATCAGCATTATATTTGTAAAAGTTATTTATATTGTAGCTGCAGGTCACCCTTATTGCATACAGTAGTCCAGTGCATCTCCATACATAGTCCAATAGCATCTTCTGCTATCTGCTGGTTTTCCAGCGTTGATCTGTAGGAATAAGGCCACCACATACAGATGATAGATGTCTCCTGCTTGGTGAGTAAATGGACGTTCTATTTGGTAGATACCTAGTTCCTGCTTATCTACTTAGCTAAGGAGCAGAATTATTGGAGATGTATATATGGCTTTAGGAGAGACTACCAAATACTTTCTGGAGTAGGCTCCTAGCAGCAGTGTGTGAGCGTTCCTGTCCTATATCCTCAGTGTGTGTGGTATTAAATTCAAGTTTTCATTTTTACCTCCCTGATGACAAAGGAAGATAAGCATTTGTTTATATGTGTTCTTTGAGTTGTATTTATTTTTTTTTACTTTGTGTATAACAAGTATTTTTTACTTTCTGGCTTGAATCTTTTCTTTTTTATCTCCTTGGGATATTTAGATGAACAGGTCTTTACAAAGCCTGGTTTGTGTGTGTGCACGTGCATGCATGCGTGCATGTTTCTTCCCAATGTTCTGATTAATACTTTCTGTGACCCTTTTTTGATCTTTATTGATTACAGAGTCATTATTCTATTTCCTACCAAAAGTGTATTATCTTTCCTTTCACATTTTTATTTTTAAGAATTATTTTATTATTATTGTGTGCATGATAAGGATAGGAAGGTGCTTGCATGTGCCACAGCATATATGTGGAAGCCAGAGAACAACTTCATGGAGTTAGTTCTCCTCTTTGATCTTAATGTGGGTCCTAGGGATCAAACTCAGGTCTCCAGCCTCGTAGGTGCTTTATGGACACAGCCATCTCACCAGCACCCCTATCCCATCTAGAGCTTCAGTCTGTAGAATTGGGGGTGTGATGGGAGGGAAGGGACATGGTTGTTATTGTTGTTTTGTTTTTTAGTGTGGAAATCTCATTGGCTTTGTACCATTTATTGAAAACACTGTCCTTTCCTAACCTAATGGCCATTCCGTCTGTATCGTAATGAGCTGACTGGATGGGCATATAAGAGGCTGTTTCTGAATTCATTGTTCTAATATGTGGGCCTTCTCACTACCATGCTGCCCAAATTATTAGTTAGTTTTCACATAAACCTTGTTTCGGTCTGGGTCTCTAATCTTGTTCTTCCTTTCATTTTTCAGTATTAGTATGGCTATTCCTGGCCCTTTGCATTTTGGAAGTAGTTTATCAATTTTGCATGCCCACCCTCCAACCCCCCAAACATAAAGGGAGAGTTAGAAATTTGACTGGGAATATGTTCAGCTTGAGGAAAAGATATTTTATACAATTGTTTCATCTATAAGCATGATGTACTACTTGGTCTACTTAACTATTATATATGTTCTCCTTATGTTCTGTAGTTTTCTCTCTTTCTCTCTCTCTCTCTCTTTCTAGGTTTTTCAAGACATGGTTCTCTGTGTAGTTTTGGTGCCTGTCCTAGATCTCGCTCTGTAGCCCAGGCTGGCCTCGAACTCACAGAGATCCACCTGGCTCTGCCTCCTGAGTGCTGGGATTAAAGGTGTGTGCCACCACCGCCCGGCTTATGTTCTGTAGTTTTCTGTACAAAGTTACTCCATATCCTAGGTTCTTTCCTACTTGCTTGATGTTTTGGTATTGTGCTGAATGAGTTTCTTTGTTTCGATTATTTGGGTTAGGATCTCATGCAGCTGAGGTTGGCCTTGAATTCCTGTTCTTCCTGCCTCCTCCACTGCCAGAATGCAGGCACTACAGACATGTGCCAGGACACTGGTGCCGCTGTTTCTGGATTTCATTTTCTTCTTGATATTAGTTTACAGAAATGCAATTAATTTTCAGATACTGGCTTTGTTTCAATTGAACTTGTTATTCTAACAGTTTGTTGGGGCTATTTCTTTGAATTTTCTATGAATATACTTTTTGTTATTTGTGAATAAGCATCATTTTCTTTCTTCTTAGCTCCCTAATTTGCAAGCCTTTTATGTTTTCCTTTTTCTACTTTATTACAACAGTTACTTGTTCAAAGTTGGATAAAGTAATAACAGCAGGCATTCTTATTGTGTTTCCATTGTTTGATATGATGTGAGCATTTAGATTTTCTAGATTTTGTCAGATTAATAAAGTTCCAGGCTGAGACAAAATACCACAAGTTCAAGGCAAGCTAAAAGCTGGACAGAGTTATCTAAGCCCATAGTTGTTGTTCGTTCATTATTATCGTGGTGTGTGTGTGTGTGTGTGTGTGTGTGTGTGTGTGTGTGCCACAGAGGAGTTTGTCCAGAGGTCAGAGGACAGTTTTTACGGTCATTCCTTCCCTTCCACTGTGGGTTTTAGGGATCGAACTCAGGGCCTCAGACTTGCATGGCCGCCACTTCACTCCGTGTGCCATCTCACTGTCCCTCAGCCTTCAGGTTTTTGTCAGAAACTTTTTGATAACGTCCCATTTCTCTTACTAAAAATAGGGATATTCAGATTTCCTATTTCTTTGTCAGGTTTTTAACTTTTCTTTAAAGAATTCTTTTATTTCTCATTTCTCAATCATCTAAAAAGTCAAATTATAATGAATCAAGTGCAGCCATTCTGCACAGTAAGACTGTCTTAGAAAAAAGCAAAACACACATAAAAATCCCCTTGTTCCTGGTTGCTGCATTTCTTCATGAGCTGTTGAGTTAACCAGGTGCTTTTCCTGTTGCTGTTTAAAAGACGACTTTTCTGTTAGCATAGTGAACTTTTAATGTCCTTCTATTCATATAATAGGATACAGTGATCGGTTGATTATTATTATTGGTGAATGTATTTGTACACGATGTGTGTATGGGGGTACAAATGCATGGCATGTCTGTGGAGATCGGAGAATAACTTTGTGGAGGCTCTACCTTTTTTTTTTTTTTGGCTTTTTGAGACAGGGTTTCTCTGTGTAGCTTTGCGCCTTTCCTGGAGCTCACTTGGTAGCCCAGGCT
>CABHPH010136681.1:14518-30692 GCA_902168325.1 Peromyscus nudipes
CTGTGTAGCTTTGCGCCTTTCCTGGAGCTCACTTGGTAGCCCAGGCTGGCCTCGAACTCACAGAGATCCGCCTGGCTCTGCCTCCCGAGTGCTGGGATTAAAGGCGTGCACCACCAACGCCCGGCCAAGGCTCTACTTTTACATGGGTTTTAGGAATTGAACTCAGGTCATCAGGCTTTGCATGGCTAATATGTTTACCTGCTGGGCCATGTCTCTCAGTGATCTATTTTTGAATATTAAGCTATAATTGCATTCCTTTTCTGTATCACAACATCCTTATTGTTGTTTTAAAGGTGCTTTGCATGTGTGTTATAATGAAAATAATTCATAATTTTCTTTTATTGCAATTATATTTCAGGTTTAGGTATTTGGATTATGCTGATTGATGAGTATTCTTTTCTGTTTTCTGGAAGTATATCATAAAGTATTATTTTTCTTTAAAAGCTTGAGAAAGTTATCTAAGCCTATAGTTTTCATGTAGAGAAATTTTGAGAGTATCTCATTTCTTTTAAAATATCTTTATTATCTTTAATTATGTGTGCAAGTGCATGTGAGTGCAGATACTCATAGAGACTAGAGGCAAATCCTTCTGGAGCTGAGTTATGAGTAGTTGTGAGCTGCCCAGTATGGGTGGTAGGAACAAAACTCAGGTCCTCAGGAAGAGTGAATAGTTCATGTTCTTAACTGCTAGGCTATCACTCCAGCTGGTGTCCCATTTCTTTAAGAATCCCTGTTTTGTTTATCAAGCGTTTACTTTCTCTTCAAATAATTTTTACATTTTTTTCTAAATGGTCAGATTATTGGCATGTATAATGATATCTTTTTCTTTCTACATAATTTTTGTAAAACATAGAATTTCTCATTTCATTCTCACTTGCCTTAGGGTTCCATTAACTTCAGAAAATGATGATGATGATGATTATGATGATGATGATGGTGATAAATGGAAAACAAAGTGTAACAACAGAATTACATCAAAGACATCACCTGATAATACCTCTTCGGTATCAAGACAATCTTTGTCCTTACAGCAGCGTACTTTGGAAGTATTACTTCCTAAGGAAGATAACCAGAATACATGTGCCTCAGGTTATTCAGAACATACTTCTAGTGTTGATGTACTTCCTAAAGGTAAGATTGTTTTAAAAACTTTATCTAGTTGTTCATCACATTTTCTTGAGGTTAACAATATCTAAAAACTCATGAGTTAGTGTCTTAGTTAGGGTTTCTATAGCTGTGAAGAGACACCATGACTAAGGTAACTCTAATAAAGGAAAACATTTCATTGAGGTGGCAGCTTACAATTTCAGTGGTTTAGTTCATTTATTTCATCATTGTGGGATATGGCAGCATGCAGGTAGACATGGTGCTGGAGAAGTAGCTGAAAGTTCTATATCTTGCAGGCAACAGGAAGTGAACTGTGTCACTGGGTGGTTTCTTGAGCATTGGAGACCCCAAAGCCCACCCCCACAGTGACACACTTCCTCCAACAAGGCCACATACCTCCTAATAGTGCCACACCCTGTGAGATTTTGGGGACCGATTACATTCAAACTACCACAGTTAGGTAGGTCTCTTGTATTACTAACTTGTATTTGCTAACTTCTACCATTTAAAACTACTGGTGAAGTTAGAAACTACTGTTAGTCTAGAACTAGTCTTCAAAAATGAGCAGGACTAAGCCTTCCATTTTGTTTAGCTTGTGATTTGAAAAATACTATTACATTGATTTGGTCTATCTGGGGGTCTAGATGGATAGAATGACTTTTTCAGAATCATAACCAGTTAGTTTTGATTGTCAACCTGACATAATGTAGGGAAGAGACTCTCAGTGAGGGATTGGCTAGATCAAGTTTGCCTGTGGGCATGTCTGTGGAGGATTATCTTGATTGCATTGAGTTGGAAGACTTGCCCCCTGTGGGTGGCACCATTCCCTAGGTAGGAGATCCTTAACTGTTCAAGAGTGGAGAAGGCAAGCTGAGTACAAGCATGCATCATTCACTGCTCTCTTCTCTTGAGTATGGATGTGACTGTCTGCTTCAGGTTCCTACCACTTTGCCTTCCTAGCAATGATGGTCTGTAACCAGAATTGTGAGCCAAATAAACTCTTCCTTAAGGTGTTATTGTGTATTTTATCAGAGCAGCAGAAACAAAACTGATAGTGCTAATGAGTTTGAGTAATGACTTAGTGAGAAAACATGACGACGCATCTCATTTACATGGTCTTCCTAATTGATAATCCTGTGATGTAGTCTGTGGTGCTTTCATACTTGTTACAGATTTTCAGACTGGAATACGGAACTCTAACTGTTAAGACTAGAGTGTGGTATTTTTCATTTCCACAGTCATGCTGATAAAAATTAATTAGAATAATTGGAGTACTCACATGTCACATTTTACATCTGAATCCATGGAAAATGCATACTACTGAGCATTCACTCAGCCTCTGCCCCAAGATTAGAATGGAGAATATCCAACAATGGAGCCATTACTACTTCTAGCGCTAAAGGAGATCAGTAAACTCAAATAATAGCAGTAACTCCGATAAGGCTAATTTTTATCAGCTAGAATTCTGAATAATATAATGATCTGAGAAGAACAGATTCTCAGAAATCCTCTCTGTGAAAAAGCTAAGTATGTTTCGTTTACTGTAGCTTAATACTTTATATTTCTTTATTTTGCAGAAAGCCATTATGACTCAGATCAAAGTCCTAAGAATTCTCTAAGTGAGATGAAAACTGCCCCGTCTACCAGCCTCAGAAGGGAAAAGCCATCCCTTAATAATGTGACTGAGAGGAGGAAGCGTGGGTCTTCTCCTGCAGAGACTCTGTATGTGACAGATTTAGATCACCAACAGATTGCAGGTCCAGGATTCGATTGGAATAAAGAGATAAATGGTCATGCTAGCGAAACCAGCAGCAAAATGCAAAAAAATCCACAGTGTTTTCCGAACTCACCTTCTGAGTCTGCCAGCGCCCCCAGTGCCAAGCACATGGAGATAGCGCAGAACACTGATGACTTGCAGTTGCAGAAGACTGTGTACGAAAATGCTGACATGGACTTAACTGCTAGTGAAGTCAGCAAAATCATTACAATCTCAAAAAGCAATAAAAATCAAAGTAAGAAAAAGACAGATTGTGGAAAGGAAACTTTCAGAAAAGTGAAAGATCCAAGCTCTGAAAAAAGGAAAGAAAGATCAAAGAAAAAATGTAAAGGTAGTTCAGAAATGGGTGCTGAGGAAAAGATTGAAAACAGACCAGAAAGAGGCTCTGTTGTCCTAGATGACAGAGAGGATTCAGAAAATCCAAATTGTATTCCTAATATTGAACAGCCACCACAGGCAAACATGCTGAGGAAAATAACCCTCCAGAGCAGCTTGGATCAGGAGAACATACAAACTCAAAAGAGGAAGCAAACACATACGACAGACGAGCAAGAAGAAACATACCCTTTGTCTCAGTGTTCAGTCAAACTCCTTCAAGACAGTACATTGGATCAGTGTCAGAACAGCCTACATTGGAATAGAAATAAGCCTTCTCGACAGACATTTGTGATTCATAAATCAGAAAAAGATAACTTATTTCCAAGCCAAAAGGATGAAGAGACCAGTTCTGAAAACCTACAAGTTGCAAATGAATTTCATATAGCTGATCTTTCCACCAAAAATAATGAAAATGTATGTGACTATGAGACCCAGACTATGTTGGACTTGAAAAAGTATGTCAATGCTCAACAAAATCAATCAAAAATAGATAAGCCTAAGCAGAAAATAAACCGGAGGACAAAAATAATTTCCAGTATGAACCAAATATATGAGGATAATGATAAAGATATTCATGTTCTAGAAAAGGCTAACTTTCCCCTCCAAACCCAAGTGAATAAAGAGACCACCTATGGAAACATAGAAGCTTCAAAAGAATTTGAAGCACCTCCACTTTTCACAAGAAACAATGGAAACTTACGTGACAATAAGACCCAGAATATTCTGGATCTGCACAAGCAGATTACTAGTATACACCCTGCTCAGAATGAGTCCCAAATTAGCAAGATCCCTAGGCAGAAGGTAAATCGCAAGACAGAAGTAATCTCTGGAGTGAATCGTTTTAGTAATGACAGAGGTGTTCATTGTTCAGAAAAGGACAAGGCTTTCTTACCTCAAAAGGACAAGGACATCCCTGGAACCTTAAGAGACTTAAGTGACTTTGAGATGCCTGCTCTTTGTGACAAAGATAGCACAGAGTTGTGTGATTATACGACTCAAACGTTCCGTAGTATGCAACCTACTTGTCACAATGACTCTAAAGTAGGTAAGAAGCCCAGACAAAGGGTACATCGAAAGACGGAAATAATTTCTAAAATCAACCAAATCCATGAAAATGATGGAGGAAGTGTACATGACCCATTAAATAAGGAGCTCTGTCAGAAGATTAATAAATCAGAAAGTGTTTCCCAAATGAACCAAATATATGAGAATAGTAATGAAGATGTGAATGCCTTTCAGAGCTATATCAGAGATCAAAATGTTATGAATCGCTACTATGGAGAAATCAATAGTAATAAAGAGGAAGATTTTGATTCAATTCCAGATCCTTGTAAACTAGTTAATAAACAAAGGAAAGAATTATCAGGTAGAGCAGAGAACATTTTGACAAGCGATAAGAACAAAGGTATTTTGCAGTTAACAGATTCTCCACAGAAGTCTGTCACCTTAGAATCTGGATTGCACCATGATACTAATGAAGTAGATTCTGGTCCTGGAGAACCAGCGAACCTGTCAAAGAACCAGAAACAAAGCACTGTGGGTTCACTAGGAGATGCCTTCTCTGTGGGTGTGACAAAAGGAGGAAACCGCCCAGCCAAAAGAGATAATAAATTGACATCCAAATCAAAGAAAAGGAAGACCCCCCTCGATCTTTCTTCAGATACCCATGGGGTTTTGACAGGTGATAAGAACAAAGATATTTTGCAGTTAAAAGATTCTCCACAGAAGTCTGTCACCTTAGAATCTGGATTGCATCATGATACTAATGAAGTAGATTCTGGTCCTGGAGAACCAGCGAACCTGTCAAAGAGCCAGAAGCAAAGCACTGTGGGTTCACTGGGAGATGCCTTCTCTGTGGGTGTGACAAAAGGAGGAAACTGCCCAGCCAAAAGAGATAATAAATTGACATCCAAATCAAAGAAAAGAAAGACCCCCCTAGATCTTTCTTCAGATACCCATGGAGTGGTGGAAATAACACCCAACACTGACCACACAAAGTCAGTTGACTCCCAACAGACTGATAAGGAAAACTATTTGGAGAATGAAAAAATTGCCAAGAGTAAACCAGACTTTTACACAAAGGTGTTGAAACCTTTATCTCAGATACGTTCATCTAATATAAAGAATTCTTCCTTGGACAATATGTGTGAGAGTTCAGTACCGCTGAGTAAAAATCTGATGATGGAAGAAAATTCTTCCCTGGAGAGTGCGTGCATCTTTCCAGTAGGTGATGGTGCTCATGGAAAGAATAAGGAGAGGTCTCACAAGAGCTGCCGCAGAACACAGAAGTCGGGAATAGGTAGGCCAAAGGTTTAGAATTAGATTCTCTTCACTTAACTAGTGATGTATTTTCTATTGAAATGGGCATTTTTGCAAAAATTTTAGAACAGTATATGACTGTATGTTTAGAAAGAGAAGAAATGAAAGTTTTGTACATTGAGAAAGTAACAGATTATCTTCAGCATTTGAAATATAAAACCTAATTTAGCTTTTACTACCAAGTTATCTAATAATGGCTTTAGGCAGATAACGTCTCTCTTCATGTGTTTGAAGGGAATTGAATGTTTTAAATGCATATAATAGGGAATTGAATTTATTCTACGTAAGACAATGGTAAATTTTGTAAGGTGGGGCTCGCTCCAGGGGCATACATTCAATGTGATCAGAGCAGCTTTAAGACCAACTCCTTTTCCTCTGTATCCATGCATATATATGTAAAGGTTAACAGATGCAGTGTGTGGTAAGTCATTTACAAAGCAGACATTAAACTAAGAGATAGTGCAGAATTTTGATTAGAGGAAACTGCAGAGATGAAATCAAGTAGGAAGTGTTTTAGACTAATGGATAGGTAAGACTTTTAGTATTAGTGTTTACTTTTGTTTAACCCTGGTTATTAAAATAATAGTTAGTGTAAATAAATCAAATCAGGAGAGAAAACCCTCTGAGAATGGCAGCCACCATTTACCATATACACACAGACTTGAATCTGTGAACCTTTAAACATACACTGGATATCATACTTTACATAAAACTACTGATCCCACTTCTTCCTGAATGTCCAGTCATAAACATTTGCTTTGTCATCGGAGGTTTTATAACATTAGACATTCTTCTGTAAAAGGTTTTCTACTTGGGACCAACATTTCAGTGTGTCTATAGAACACTAGAATTTTTAGGCTAAGGCTAATCTAGATAAAAGGGACCCAAGAGTCTGGGTGGTAGGATATGTTAAAGGAATAACTCATCTTTGTCTGCCTCGGGGTGATTTCACACACTGAGTAACCAGAGCTGTATGTGTGAATGAGTATGCAGAGTTTGGTGTGGGTTTATGAAGAGTTGAACCAGGAAGAGCTTTTGTGATTTTAGAGCTAAGATATTGTAGGCCTTAGAGTCAGTCTGGGTGAGGGGCTCTGAATTGAGAAAATACCTTCTGTAGGCAAATCTGTAAGGCATTTTCTTGATTAACGATTGATGTGGGAGGGCCCAGCCCATTGTGGGTGGGCCACCCCTGGGCTGGTGGTCCTGGGTTCTATAAGAAAGCAGGCTGAGCAAGCCATGGGGAGCAAGCCAGTAAGCAGCACGCCTGCCTCCAGGTTCCTGCCCTGACTTCCTTCAGTGAGTCACAGTCAGCGAAGTAAACCCTGACCTACCCAAGTTACTTATGACATCAGTGAAAACCCTAAATAAGGCAATTGGTTTGTTTTACATTTTCAGCCCCTTTTCCTCTCAGAATTGAATTTTTAAGTTTTAAAATTTGTTTTCTTTGATTGGTGAACTGTATTTATTTACTTCATAGTTATTTTCATATCTTTATATATGCTTTTACAAATGATTTGTGAAAACATTCTTTTTAGGTAGAGAACCATTCCAGGACTTGGTGGGTAGCAGTTCTGTTTCAAGTAGCGCGGCTGACCCTGAGAATGAGTCGGAAGTGCAGTCTCCAAAGCTGCCGAGAAGGAAAAGACAGTGCACGCCCCTCAACCTGCGAGAGCCCAACCTCGTGAGGCAAGTGTGCCAGTGCTTGTCCGTGTGCTGTGAGAACCGTTTGCCTGGATTAGTGTTGAACACTCCTGAATATCACTGAAACATACGCAGTGTAACACAGTGTGGACTTGGGAGAGAGGAAATCAAAATGAACCTTTGTTTTTCTCCTTTTTCTTTTTGCTCTGGTTTTAAATTAATTAGTTTCATTTAATTTCCATCTTACTACTGTCATTTTAAAAACTTTAATTGGAAGCTATAATTTTTTAAATTTGTTGAATACAATTTACCAACCACTGTTTTCATAGCTATTACCCACATTTATTTCCTGTGTTGCTCCCTAGAAATCAGTGTGGTTTATATTTCCTTTGGTCTCAAAGAGAAACAGTTGTTTTCTTAATTTTTTTTTAACTACAAACATACACTAGCAAAGAAAGACTTTACTCAATTTACCCACTCCTCAGCTTCAGTAGTTATCAGCACTGTGCTGTATTTGATTCAGCTGTTGTGCTTTTAAAGCAAATCTCTGATACTGAGTGATTTCATTCATAAAATACCTTTATATTTGTCTTTAAAGATTTTTCTGGGGTTGGAGAGATAGCTTAATCAGTAAAGTGCTTAAACAAACATGGGGACCTGAGTTCAGATCCCCAAAAGTCATGTACAAGTCAGGCCTAGCCGCATGCACCTGTAACCCCAGTACTGGAGAGGGGGAGACAGCAGGGTCCCTGGAGCTTGCTGGCCAGCCAGTCTAGCCAAATCTGAGAGTTCTGGTTCAGTGAGAGACCCTAGCTCAGAGAATCAACTGAGGAAGACATCTTGACATTGACCTCTGGCCTCTATACACACACACACACACACACACACACACACACACACACACACACTCACACACACTCACACACACTCGCACTCACACACTAATGAATTTCTTAACAAAGTTACCACATTAGGATTAGGCAGGACTAGGGTTATAGCTCAGGATAGTTTGCCCTGCATGCATGAGGCTTTAGTTCACAAAACTATCAATAAATTCTTATTCTCTTCTAATAACTGATCTATTTAAATTTCCTTGATTACCATAAAAATACCCCACTGACTTTACATTGTTTTGTTTAAAAAAATCTCATGTTTTTAAGGTTAAGTCAAGTAGCCTATCTCATAAAAATCAGTTTTTTCTCAAAATTCTCAAAAGAAATCATATTATATACAAACATTTTCTGTAAGCTAGAGAAAATGATCACAAAATGTCCTTTGCATTATTTCCGTGCTTGCCCCTTTTATAAAACCTTGCTGACTCTGGCAGGCATTTTCAAGCCGTCGTCAGCAGGTGGCAGTACTACAGGGGAGGGGGTGAAAGAGGAAAGAGAGGACCAAGGGCTTTTTACAGCACAGCTTTCTGGAGATGGACAGTATGCCTTTTGGGGGACAGACTAGATATTTCCCCATTTTAAAGTGCATAGAGTCATGGGTTTTAAATCTTCACAGATAAAGGGTGCAGGGCACAGCTCAGTAGATAAGCCCTTGCCTGTTGTGTACGAGTCCCTAGAGTCAGTTCGGAGCACCACCAAAGAAAACCCTTTCACATAATGTACAGCCACTACCACCATCAATTTTAGAACAGTTCTTTACCTAAGAAGGAAGTCCTGCGTTCCCATACCTCCTGGTTGTAGATACCTTTCTTCTAGACATTTAAGAGCATAATTGTATCTAGTCATTGTGACTGGCTTATTCCGTTGCACGGTGTTTTCTGGGTTCATCCATGTGGTAGATTCACTCCTTTCTATATTAACCAGCATTTTACTGCATGAATAGACCACAATTTTGCTTTATCCATTTATCACAATTGTACTTGACTTTTGTTTTTTCATTTCTCTTCCCGCTTGTTCCTGCTGTTATGAGTGATGTCGGTCTGAAAGTTCACGTGTAAATTTTTGCATGACCATGTTTTAATCTCTCTTTGAGCTTACACTCAGGATTGGAATTGTGTAAGGTGCTAGACTGTTTTGCATTACTATCAACTCTGTATTAGAATCCAGTTTCTTTTTACTCTGCTTCTTTGGCTCTGTGATTCCAGCCTCTTTATGAAGTTGTAGCTTGGCATGGTTCTGATGAACAATGTTGTTAAGCATCTTTGCATGTACTCACTGGCCAGTTGTGTGCCGCAGATGGCTCTTCTCTGCAGTAGAGTACCAGTCAGAGCCCTGTGTTAGGTTTAGCTTTGGTTTCTCCTTAACTTCGTCACACCTGTCAGGTCCCTAGTCCTTCTTCCTCTCATGACATCTTGAAGATTACAGGTCAGTTATTTTGTAGAATATCCACAAATTGAGACTTGGGTTTTTGTTTTTTTTTTTTTGTTTTTTGTTTTTTTTTTTTTTGCTTTTTTCCCCTCATGGTCACACTGTGGTTATGTATTTTTAATGAATTTCACATGAAGGAGGCATCCTCGTTGCACCATATCCGGGATTCATTGTATTAGTCTGTCTCACTACCATGATGAAGGCTAACCTTGATCTCTTGGCTACTGTGGTATCTACTGGCTTTCTACAATGTGAAAATTTTATCTTTTCCTTAAAGATTGGGGGAGATACTTTGAGTCTACACATCATGTTCCTCAAAATTTTGCTTAGTGACTTCAGTATTTATTAGTAGCTTTTGCTTGAAATCAATACCAGTGTGATGCACGAGACCATTACTGACTTCATGTTCTACTGCCTCTGAGGAAATACTGTCTTCTTTTTCAATATTGACGCAGTGATGTGAACTAATAGCCTCATGTCATAGTCTAGTTGAAAATCCAGTACTGTCCATCTTTACTTCTTTATTCAAGTGAGTCCAGCTTTGGTATTAGGAGCCCCTTCAGAATAGATCCTGACTTCCTTCAACAAGACTTCATACTCTTCTGACATTTCATTACTTTCTCACACCACAGATGTTCTAGGGTCATCATAATGTTTTTCCTGTCCTGGCCCTGGACTCAGATGCTTCTTCAGGAGTTCTGATTTCCTTGGCTGTAAAATTATGTTTAGCAACCAGAATCTGGGCTCTGTGTATGTATGTTCATGGCTAACATCATGTAGTACTACCAGTCTGTTTCTACACAGTAGTACCATAAATCTAGTCACTCACAAAGGCACCTATTCATTATTCCTCAGACTGTCGGTATGGCTTAATTCATGCTGGCCTTAGGGCTTCATAATACTACACTCAGGGTGTCAGAGAAGCTGGTTCTAGAGGCTCTCCTAGCAGACACTGTGGGTGGAATTTCCTCTTCTTGATATTGGCCATAGATAGTCTTCCTTCCTTGCCACGTGAGCCCCCTCCCTCCCAACAAGGCTGCTTGTTCAAAGCCAGCTGTAGAAAGATCTATAGCGAAGCCCTCTAGCGAGATGGTGTTTTATAATGAAATGCGCTCTCAGAAGTGAGGTGATCTCTCCCCCCTGTCACTTTATTAGTTAGACACAAAGTCACTGTTCCTGCCCATCGTCAACTGGAAGGACTGAAACAAAGGCATGAGTGCCAGTAGATGGGGGTTGTAGCAGGTGTCCTTGCTGAAGTCGTCTATCATAGGGATTATAGTTGGGCCCTCTCACAGCACTAGGAAGCATATTTATGTGTACTAACCCACTATTATGTGACAAACGTTTTCCTGGGGTATGTGGTACACATATCTATTCACATCAGATAGGAAACCCACGACAGATGGATACCACCAAAGTCCAACTCGTCATTGGGGTGACTTACAGGAATGTGGGTGCGGGGTTACTTACAGGAGTAGAAATGACTCAGAGACAACTGCATCACCAATGCCCACCCCAGCATGGGAACCTGGGGCTCACTACACAGCCTGCAGGCCACTCAACAGGTTGGAGAGTGTCTCTTTTAAGTGACTCCAGTCTAACACTCTTCCAGGTAGCTGATCTGGTCTCAGAGTCTTCTTTGCAGCTTGGCTTATCTAAGAGTCTTCTTCAAAGCCTAGCTTACTTCCATCTGAGGGGGACTCTCAGCTTTTATTGCTTACCCTAATGCTGTGACCCTTTAAACAGTTCCTCATGTTGTGGTGACCCCAACCATAAAATTATTTTGTTGCTACTTCATAACTGTAATTTTGCTACTGTGATGAATTGCAATGTAAATATCTGTGTTTCCCAATGGTCTTAGGCAACCCCTGTGAAAGGCCATTTGACCCCCACCCCCAAGGGTTGTGGCACACAGGTTGAAAACCACTGCTCTAGTGGATCTGGTCAGTTTCAGGGACTTCCTGAAGCAATTTTGAGTTGTTTACCTTCCTGTTTAAGGAACCCACGGGATGGAATGTTCTAATCTCAGAGGAAACTGTTATACAACATCCACATAAACGTATACTTTTATATTTCTGTATGTATTGTGTGTATAATAAAACCATGATATATTAGAGTTGATCTAGTACCTCTAGTTTCAATTCAGTACCACAGGGTTCATTTTAGCATTCCCCTTTGCTTAATTTGTGATTTCTCAATCAGTGAAAAGCCTGGTTCTCAATATCTGAAACTATTTACTCGTTTGTTCGATTCTAGTACATAATTTCATAATTATTATCCCATATTCCCATTAGAACCACTTTACCACCTGGATTGATATATAGTTCTTTGCCTTAGATTAGATGGTTTCATAAAGCAGTGAGGTTCAGGCATACTGCTTCTCTTTGACGGTGCCAGTGTGCATTCCCAGCAGCCCTCCAGTAGAGCACCCTGCAACCCTAACGGAATGTACTGTTATTTTTTTTAATTTGTGCCAAAAGTAGGTGAGAAATATTATCTTGGTACTGTTCCATTTGCATTTCTGGGGGTACTTTCCCTAGGTTTACTCTATCCTCATCTCCTATTTTTTCTCTGACCCATCTTTCTTAAACTAAAAGTGCTGCAGTGAAATCTGTGTGTTGCTATGCCCCCGTCTGTCTCCTCTGTCTAGTCTTTGTTTCAGAAAGGTAATTGCTCTATGACTTAATATAAAAATCATGATTATATGTTCACCATGGACTATGGATTTTACTGTTACAATGCCTTCTTTTGATTTTTAGATTATATTTGTTTCATCTTCCTGATGACTCCTGTATTCTAGTCCTCAAGTGTTCGAGTGTCTACTTGAAGTGGACACATCTGCAGTATTCTGTTTAAAAGTGACAGCTGGGTTGTCCTCATTCAGTATTTTTACTGAAGTATACCGTGATTTTTGTTTAAAAGTTTTTATCAAGTCCAGTTACTCAGAGTGTTAGTGTCATTGGCTCTGGAGATGAGTTACAGAAGAGAAGGGATCCTGTTCTCCTGCTAGCCCTTTTTGCCTTTTCTGCCTGAAACTATACACGTACATTTCATCCAGAAACATACACACCTTACACCTGGGTATCACATGATGTAGAGAAGAGATACACCATCACCTGTAGCACTGTGGAGGATGGTCAGCCCTCTTTCTGAGAAAATAAGAATGGCCAGTGAAATACTGAAAGGAAAAAGTAATCTGAATGTACCTCTTAGCTAATATGAATGTAAAAAGACTCAGCTCAGAAAGAGGTGAGAAGGAACCCCTTTAAAGAGGTAGGTGGACCAGGAGCTGGCTTTTGCCTGAAGGTGCCTGTCTAGCTAGGGGGGCCTTATGATCCTGGGGCAGAATGGACATCCCAGGGCTTGGCTGAAATGAAGTCTAATGCAGATTCTTTCAATAAAGCTGAACTATCTCAATAGAGCAGCAAACTAAAAGTAAGTTCCCACTGGTCTTTTTCAGCCCTTGGAAATAACTCTGGTCCTGAACTTAGAACAAACATTCTGGGAATTTATAATAAAAACCAAGCCCTTATTCCGATTTCAGCTGGAATCTGTACTATCTGGAAAGTGTAAACTTGGAATTGAGGATGCAGTATAAGAAACCTATGAACTGTAGTTTCCTTTTGTTGTAAGAAGCAAAGTCGATCTTTTCTGGAGGAGGACGCCTCCGTCTCAGGCCCCATGCATTTTCCACAGCTAATGTTCTGAGGGAAGTGAACAGCTAACTCACAGAAGACAGAACAGGCAGCCACAGACCTCGGCCCACACAGGAGGGGCTGAGGTCCAGCAGAAACAACTGTTAGAGCAGTAGAGTGTGAAATGGTGCCTGTGGTTCCAGCTGGAGAGAGGCTTGAAGGTAACCCAGATGTTGAATGAAAATAGCAAGTCCCAGAAAAACCCACAGTGTTGCTCGAATCTATTTAATCTTAACAATAAAAACCCAGAGTCAGATATTAGGGTGAAAGCTGAAAGAGCAGAGAAGCAGAGCAGCAGCCACTAGAAACTTCTTACCTCTACAAATCTTCAGACCGAATGGGAGGCCGAGATCCTGTCTCCACCCACCTTATATTCCTGCTTCCTCCTCCCAAATGCTGAGAGTAAAGGTGTGTGCCACCACTGCCTGGCCTCTAAGGTTAACTAGTGGCTAGCTCCGCACTCTGATCTCCAGGCAAGCTTTATTTGTCAGAACACAAACAAAATATCGCACAACACACGGTGTGGTTTCTTTGAGCTAAAGAGACCTACTGTAGATAAACCCAAGTACTGTTTGTTCTTAGGAGTACAATCATAGATACTAAAAACTACAGAGAGTCAGTGCCTCCCTCCTCATCCACGTGACAGAGCTGTGCTTTAAGGGAACAGCTTACTGGAAATGATTGTCTTCTCAGTTCTTCACAGAAAAAATGATTAGCTTGGAATGATTGCTACTAATCTTGCTTTTTCTTTTCTCTTGCAGCAAGATGAGAAGATGAAGTAGATATGGATCCTAGTTTTTATGAGTTCTCAAAGCACAAAAAGAACAGAAGCATAATTAGGATCAAGATGTGAAACATGAAGAAGTATTCTGTGTTGGTTTTTACATGAAGATGTTTTCTGTTTTTTATTTTGGGGGGGCTCTCATGGATTATTGCTTTGTCTATTCTTACATTGAGGTGTATGTGCACAAAATAGCCATATTTCAAATAGCAAACTTTTTTTAAAAAAACATTGGTCATTACATAACTTGTTAATTTAAATTTCTACCGAGTATCATTTAACTATTAACTATTTCCCTTTTACCAAATAAAAATGTATCAATAAATACTTTTGCATTGGTTACCTTGTATACCAGGATATCTTGCTTTTTTGCTCTTGAGCCATTCCGTATACATGAAGATCAAAGAAGGTTTGAAATCATCTGTCCTGGCCTGTTGCCGTTTCCCCTTGGCATTCTGCTTTTAGAAATGCTTGTTAGGTGTCGGCTTTTTAATCACTTCAGCTGTGTGTGATCTTCCGGCCCGGCAGTGGGAGCTGTGACAGTCAATATCTGCAGGGTCTAGGATCACAGAGGAGACAGGCTCTGGACATGTGAGCGGCTTTCTAGACTAATGAAGGTGGGAAGAGCAGCACCATCCCACAGACTGGGGTCATACATGAGTGAAGAGGAGAAAGCGAGCTGGGCACCAGCATGGATCTTTGTTTCCTGCCTGTGGGTGAGATGGGATCAGCTACCTCATTCCTGCTGCCATCCATGCCTTCTCCATCATGGTGGATTTGACCCCTTCACACTGCAAACTGAATAAACCCTTACTCACTTAAGTTATCTTTATCAGGTATTTGTTCCTGCAACCAGAAAAGTAGCTAATACCCTAGTTTTCCAGAACATTTAAATTTTGGGTTTTTTTTTAAATATATGTGTATTTGTGGTTGCTGGGAACTAAGCTCTAGTCCTCTGGAAGAGCAGCAAATGCTCTTAACCACTGAGCCATCTCATCAGTCCCACATAGGTAAGGATGGCTGGGCTTACTTAATGGCCTGCCTTCTCTCTTCTTTAAATCGTGGGTATATGCACAAGTGAGTGCAGGAGCCAGAGGAATCCAGAAGAGTGCACTGGATCCCCTGGAGCTAGAGTGCTAAGAGGCTGTGAGCCATCTGCCATGGGTGCTAGGAACTGAACTCTGGTCTCTGTAAGAGCATGAACTGATCCATCTCTCTAGCCCATTTCCAGGCACGTTTCAATTCGTTTCTTATAATTCTAAGGAATAATCCTACTTGTGCCGCAAGCCGTAGGAAGCCAAATGTTGAAAACATAAGCCTATGGGGAGCATTCCTAGTAAAATGATTCCAGGTAAACACTTCATTGCAAGTTAACCATTAATTCACCTGTGTTAACAAGACTGGCAAGTGCTTGGCCCTTTGTTTGACTTATCTGAAGACCAGATAACATGGACTGTTTAAACCTAGAGGAAAGTTACTGATTAGTGAACTTGGGATCCTTTTCTTAGGAATAGTTAACCATTAACAATGGCATCTTTTTCTGGAAAACAGGGAGAAATAACAAATACAGTTTTAAAACATTAGGCAGCTTCATCTACAGCTAAGCTAGTATTACTCAAGCGTATGATCTCCAAAATTAATGAGTTTCCAAGTTAAAGCCAATGAAACTGAAGAGTCTTTATTTTCCTTAATTACTTTTCTTATCTAAATCACATGTTTGCTTCCTTAAAATGTTTGCTAGCGGTGAAAAGGCATCTTCGTCTTGTTCCCAGTGTCTATGAGAATGCCTCTCCTGAAGAAAGTGGTGGTGGGAGCACCTGGAAAACCCATATTAGGATCACATTGCAGCATAGACTATTAATCTCAATTGGTACTGACTTTGTCCAATGCTGCTTGGCACTGAAATTTGATTAGCACCCAACCAAGAGATAAAATTCATAATTACTGTTTGCTGTAGTCTAAAGAATAAGAAGGTATGTGTGGGAGGGGCAGCGCCTGGAGTACCACACAAGTGACTCCAGGAAGCTCCCACACATCTCTGAGGCAAGACACAGAAAGTGGAATTTAGAGGACACCTCCCCCCCCCCCCCCCCCCCCCCCCCGCAAGACCGGCTGAAAAGATGGCTCAGAGGTTAAGAGCACTGGCTGCTCTTCC
>CABHPH010136681.1:30792-43804 GCA_902168325.1 Peromyscus nudipes
AACACTGGTATATATAATAAATAAATATTTAAAAAAAAAAAAAAACCCAAAAAGCTCCAAGGCTAGAGCATGAGGCGGGGTCTCTGGTTGCTGGGGTGTGATGGACTGATCAGCTGGTGTGGAGCCAGCTGGAGTAAACGATAACAGTAAAAGCACAATGGTCTAGGACTAGCCTTGACAGGATGAAAACACCCATGGATGTGTTGACACTGAAACCTTGTGTTTTGCTGGCTTCAAACACTTCCAGAGGCTGGAAGTTACAAGTGGGAGCCACTTGTAATCCAAACTCCACTTTTTAATACATGGCCAGCCATCATCTCAACTCTTAACTTTACACTTTGCTGTATGATATCAGGACTAAAAATTCCTGTTCTTTGCTAGCTGACCTCATTTTAACTCCTGTCTACAGGGGCCACCAGAGGAGAAAACAGAGCAGGGGGCGAAGGGACTTCACTTGCTCCTTCCTAGTTACCGACACCTTTTGCCGGCTTCCCGCTGGTGATGATGGCATGTTGCACAACAGTACCGTTGGTTCCAGCTGCCAGCTTGCTTCAGCACTCCCGGAATCAGCCTAATGGCCCAGTCTGGAGTTGTGCACCTCCATCAGAGGCCACAGCCGGCCCCTTCACAAGACTCCTCCTCACACCCCTCTGAAATGCCCCCTCCAGAGATACTGACAAAGACTGAGCCGGGGTGTCCCTCAGAGCTCTCCCAGATATCTAGGTTTTAGTAATCCAGCCCCTTCCCTCTGCTAGCACATTTGGTTCTTTGCACATTGCTGGAAGCTTGCACAATAATAAAAGCTCATAGGAAAGATTTTGACAATATCTAGAAAATTTGCATATCTACTATTTGTTACTACAATTCCACTTTTGGGAAACTATCAAAAATTCTCTTAGACAAATGTCAGGGTGCCATGGTTTGTTATAACAAATGAGCAGCAAAAACATTCCATACCACCACCACCACCACCACCACCACAACAACGAACATCTAAACAATTGCCAATGGACGGCAGGTTATTTGAAAACCCTGTGAAATGAAAGTATCTTTTCACTAAGTTGGTGACCGAGAAAGGATTAACTGGCATGGAAAAGATTTTCAGTTTGCATCTTCAGCAAAATGTGCTACATGGATAAGAAGACTTGAATGCCCACAGGTTTTATTGGTACTGTAATACTGATGTTCTTGTTTTTAAATAGATCTATGGACAAAATAAAGCAAATAGCTTGTTTTTTTTAATATTTAAGTGTATGAGTGGTGTGTGTGTGTGTGTGTGTGTGTGTTATGTGCATGCCTGGGGCCCTGGGACATCAGAAGAAGGAAATCAGGTTCCCTGGAACTGGAGTTAAGGATGACTGTGGGGGTTGGGAATTGAACCCCTGTCCTCTCTTAGAATAACAAGTGCTCTTAACCACTGAGCCATCTCTCCAGCCTCTAGTTTAAGATTTTGGAATCAAGATTGTTGGCGTCAGGGAAATGGTACAATAATTCTAGCTCTGTTCACTATTGCTGTGACAGAATGCCCAACACTGGATAGTTTATAAAGAAAACAGGTTTGTTCTAGTCCCAGGTTTCTGGAAGCCCTTAACCTCTGAGCCATCTCCTCAACCCATGTCAAACAAAGTATTCCCCTCCCCCCCAAAAAAAGGTATGCCAGATATGGTGGCACACACATTTCAGGAAGGGAAGGAAAGGGAGGGGAGGGGAGGAGAGGAAGGAAGGAAGGAAGGAAGGAAGGAAGGAAGGAAGGAAGGAAGGAAGGAAGGAAGGAGAAGGAGAAGGAAAGTGTGTGTGCACATGCTTTGTGTCTACTGATGCATTTAGGGGTAAAACGCTGCGTGTGAAATTTGCTTGGAGACACCCAGGAAGCCAGGAAATGTTAACCACTTACCACTAAAGCTCCTGGAGTTGTGGAGATGTGGGTTATTCTCTTCGAACAACAAACTTGGCCAGTTTTCACAAAGAAAATGTGTAGCCCAGCACTCAGGAGGCAGAGGCAGGTGGAGATCTGAGGCCAGCCTGGTTTACAAAGGTGTGTGTGTGTGTGTGTGTGTGTGTGTGTGTGTGTGTGTGTGTGTAGGGAACAATGTGTTTGCATGAACAATATAATCTAGGAAGGCATACCAAGTGAAACGAGGTCTGAAAATTAGTTTGATCTCATTCGAGATGTGCCAAGTTCTATAATGTAGAGAGAGAGCCAAAAAGTTACCTTCTGAGCGCAGGTTTCAAGTATGTAGGTAAGTATTTCCCAAGTAAATAAGCATGGTTATTTGCTGCTAAGGGCACAGGACTCTCGGGATGTGAGTCAGCAGTACAGCCAGCCTGACCTCCCCCTGAACAAGCCAAGAGGGTTCAAACGAACTGGAAGCCAATTCGAATAAGCAAGCATTGGCACCAGTTAGCTACCAAAGCAATGACCCGGGACCTCCTGAGCCATCCCATCGATGCCAAAAGATTGCGGTGTGCCTCCCGCTTGGCACACTGGACAGGTGTCTGGACAGTTTTCCTGTTAGGAACTGGGCAGCACTGGTTCTTCCAGAAGTTTCTGGGCGGGCGGAGGCCTGAGGCTCAGGCAAGCCCCTCCCCGCCGCCTCAGGCAATTTATTCTCTGCTGGGGCTGGCGCTGCTCAGGACCTGCTGGGGACCTCGGGCGACATGGATCCCCCGCAGCTGCTCTTCTTCGTGAATGGCCGGAAGGTGAGCGCCCGCGGGCTGCCCAGGCAGGGCAGGCCCCTGCACCAGTCCCTGGCCCCTTCCGATCCTGCACCCTGCTTTCCCCAAGACCTTTGCATGAGATGTTCTGCGTCACTACCTGCGTAGGAGACTAAGGGCGAGTTTCAGAATTGCCTGAATTCCAGGGTCTCTCCCTTCCCAACATCCCCATTCCCTGGCCTTCCCATCATAGTGGGATAGATACCCAAGCCCAGTCCCTCCTCAAACAGCAGGGAAAAAGAGTTCGGTTCTTAACCCATCCAGCACCGTGAATCCAGACCTTCCCACCCTCAAAGCCCTGGCTAATAACATCTTCCAGCACATTTGAGTGGACAGCCTCAATTCTCAGCTTGTCTAGGGTGAGCAGTACCCAGTAGTGACGGGGTCACAGTGATGCACTGATTCAAGCTACCCCGTTATTTCTCAGATGAAGTTGTGACTTCGTAAAGTCAAAACAAGTTCCTGGCACAGCAGAGCTTGCCAGAACCAGGCTCTAGGAACTCCTGCTGGCTGTGGAATTCTGTTTTGTTTTATTTGTGTGTGTGCTGTGGCTCTGAAACCCTTGCTGGCTGTTCCAAGCAAAGCCTGTTGCTCGTGCACAGCAGAGCCCCTGGGCATCATTTAAACCGAGGTCTGGGCAGTGACCTTGCTTGCTCAGAGTGTTCTCAGTATAAACTGATAGCGTTTTGCGGGGGTGGTGCTCAGTGGCAGTGCTCCTCCGTTTGGATCCACCTGTGGCCCTAGCCTCTGGCTGTGGACAAACAGAGCCCTGGCTGGCCCTGGCTGACCCTCAGGAAGCCAAGGAAGGTTTAGCACCAGACCCTTCCTGTGGGAGGCCGGTTCTGAGGCCATAAGTTGATTCACACAGCTGTGGTTTTGTAATGTGTTTTCTTGAAGAACAGGGTCTCTCAAATTATACAAGTCCCCCCTAAAAAGCTTGTGTGTCCCTGCTTTATGGGCATCCCATGGGATAAGATGGATCCTTAATGGGCACCATTAGGGCCCCTCAGGACCAGTGTGAGGGTGATCGAGGCTCATGGGGTGAAGTGGTTCTCTCCCTCCTTCCTGCTTTCTCTTGCATAACAGAATAAGCACATGAGTCTTCTGTCCTTAGCAAACAAGCAGGGATTCCCTTCCACATCTGCCGCTCACCACTCACCCACACTGCCTCATGGAGGAGGCTCACTCCTTTACTAAGGGGGAGGGGCAATGCTGCTTACTGCTTAAGAAGTGATCATGAATATTCAATCATCGTTTTTATTAACAGCCTAACATATGCCAAACTGTGTTTGGGCTTATGGGATACAGCAAACCATAGAAATGCTGAGGCCCCTGCTGGTGTGGAATTGGCACGTCCTGGGGTAACAGCTAATACGCATATAAATAGACGGGAGAGAGTGTGGTGTTGGACCTAAAGCAAAGTGAGATGGGCAGACTCTGATGGGGTAGATGAAGGGGATGTTTTGGCCTTGCAGAGCAGGGGACATTGGAGTAGTGTCTGGGATGAAGTAGCCAAGCATACATATGGGGAAAGAATTTTTCAGGCATAGAAATCCAGGTGCAAATGTCCTGGGGCAGGAGATTATTTACATGCTGAGAGAATAAACTGTTGGGGCTGGAGAAGTGGCCAGGAGTCAGAGTCCAGCCTTATAGGTGATGCTGGGAGTTTAGTTCCGTGAGGCTGCAGCCATATTGAGTCTGATGTCTCCCTCTTTCTCCCTGCCCTGCTTCCAAACGGGAGTTTTTAACGAGTAGTGCGGCTTTATGTTTTGTTGATTGTTAAGAATAAAGGAGCCTTTCTTATCTGAAGGCTCATTTCCTCTCTCTTAGCCCTCCCCCTCCCCCCGCTGGCACCGCTGGGGACCTCCAGGTGCCTTGGACCCAGTCCTGGGATCAAATGTTCTGTGATCATTTGTAAAGAAGACTCTAGAAATACTGGTTAAGTTTTTGAAATGATCCCCCCCGACCCCACAAAAACAAACAAACAAACAAACATCGTGTCAGCTTTTCCCTCCCATTCTTGCCCCTCCCAATTTTAGTGAAGTATGTATTTCAACACTGATCAGCAAGAGATCGGAGAAGCATGAGAAGCCATTGGCGAGAAGGGCCCCGTGAAAAGCCAGACTTCTGGGACTCAGATCTGTCTTTTCGAGGACTCCAGGCTTTGGCTTTGGCTTTTGCTCTGCATGAGAGGAAGGCTGAATGGAAACATAATGAAAGTTAAAAGTCCGTGCACTGCCTGAGTTCAAGTGGCCTAAGTCAGTGTGCAGGGGATGTTTATCGAAGACGCGCTGCCAGGAGTTTTAAGTTCTCAAAACAGGGACTTGGGTATTAATTCACCGAAATTGGTTCCTCTCCAAGAAAGCTTGAGTCCAGGGTGGAAGAGAGGGTCATAACAAGTGTCTGGCAGGTTCAGAAATTCCCTACATGGCATGGCCGGTGCACGGGATGATCAGACTAGTGTTTTCAAGGGGTCACTCGTGCAGGCAAGGCTTGTGGGTGGCAGAATAGAAGCCGAGAGACCTAGGAGACAGCTGTTATAATTGTGCAGGCTCCAGATGATAACGGCCCGTGCTGGCGGTGGTAGCATAGCGGAGAATCATTTTCAGACTCTCAAGGATCAGAACTTGGTGACACGGATTGCAATGGTGGAAAGAAAGAAAAAATTAGAGATAACCCAGGTTTCAAACCTTAGATGTCCTGGCAGAGAGTCAGGCTGTGAGCTGGCTGGGGAAAAGAGGAAGAGAGTAAACTCAATGAATTAACTTGAAGTTTGTTTGAGAGCCAGACTTATCCTATGGAAAGTGTACATGTGTGTGCGCGCGCATGCAGCATACTCTCCCATATTGCACGTTCCTCAAACAGATTTGCTTTGTCCTACAAGGGCCTGAATAAAGTTGCAGGGGGAGGAGTCAGCTCTGGATGCATGCCTTCTCTGCCTTCCTTCCCAGAGGGACAAAGTACCTCAACATGGAGAAAGATGGTTAAGGTTTATGAATAGATGAAGCAAGTCATGCTTCTGTCTATTCCGTGAATGCCAAAGGAATCTCAAATGCATGGGACATGAAAACAGAAGAGGGAACCAGCTGGGGGACCTCAGCGGGGAGGAAATGAGTAGAAACATAGTAAAAATGCCATGAACCCATTACTTTATGTGCTAACTTAAAACATTCAATTCAAATTTTACTTAATGTGTATGGGTGCTTTGCTTACATATATGTCTATGCAACACATGCATGCCTAAAACATTAATTTTTAAAATTTTAATCAAAATAGAGAAAGCAGAATTCCAGGGAACCAGTACCATCCATCGTGTTTCAGTTCCTGCCCCAGAGTATCTGTCAGCCCAGTTTCTTAAGTGTGCCTAGCTGCACAGCCTTGCCTGGCTCGGCACATGCATTTGCTGCTTGGGTTTGGGTATGTGGGGACATGGCTGGTTATGGTCTACTTGGCAAACATGTCTTTTAAGTTAGCCGCATGCATCTTTCAGACACTCTGCTCTGCCAGCAGCTCCTCTCTCTGTTCTGTTTTTCTTCCTCCCCAACCCACTGCTCTGTTCTCTCCCAGTGTCCTTCTAGGGGAAGCTGGACAGAGTCACTAGTGTTCCTGTGAGTGGAAACAGCCACGACCTTAGGGAACAGTGATGATTCCGGACAAGGAACAGTCAGGGATGGAGATTTATACTTTTATTTTGATGTTGATGCTTGCACATCACAGATGCATTTCTCTGGAACCAGCAGGGTCCTACCAGTGTGAACATAACATCACACCAGCTCTTGTCTGTGTGTGCATGACTATGTTTCTCTTGCACAGGTGGTAGAGAAACATGTGGATCCCGAAATGATGCTGCTACCGTACCTGAGGAAGAACCGTATCCTTTGCTGTCTGCTGTGGGTGTGTTTGTGCGTGTTAAGTCTATGAGCCTGTGAGTGTGTGTTTGTGTGTGAGAGTTTGTGGGAGTGGGAGTCTGTGAGCGTATGTGTGTGAAATTGTGAGTGCATCTATCTGGAAGTCTGTAGCAAGTCTTGAGTGTATATGTGTATGTTCTTGTGTGTGAATTTGTGAGGGATGTAAGTGTGTGGACAAGTGTGAGTCTTGGTGTATGTGTTCGAGATGTAAGATGTTTGTGTATGTCTGTGAGTGTTGTGTGTGTGAGTGGATCTGTGTTTAGTGTGTGACTGTGGGAGAGTGTGTGTTTGAGTGAGAGTGAGTGTGTGAATGTGTACATGCATGTAAATGTGAATGAGTGTGAATGTATGCCAGAATGTGCTAGGTATGTGTATGAGCCTCTGTGCCTCTGTGTGTATGTGTGTGTGTGTGTGTGTGTGTGTGTGTGTTTGAGTATATATTGGTGAGCCTCTGAGAGTGTGTGCAAAAGTGTTTGCAAGAGTATTTGTGTGTGAGAGTTTGTGGGAATGGGAATATGCAAGAGTTTTTAAGTGTGTGAATTTAGGCCTATGAGTATGTGTGCATGAGTGTGCCTAAATGAGTATATTCTGTATGTGTGACTGGGTTTGTGTGTGAGAGAGCATTTTAGTGAGAATGTGTATAAGTGAATGTGCATGTGTACGAGAGTATATGAGTTGTGTGAGAATTACTGTCCTTATATGTGTATGTGTGGGAGATTGAGTGTGTGTATGTGTGTTTGAGTGTATGTGGAAGTAATGAATGTATGGATGTGTGAGAGTTAAGTGTAACTTTGTGATGTATTTGAGTGTGTGAGTAGTATGTTTGTGTGAGTGGTGTCTTTGAGTGTGTGAGTGGTGTCTTTGAGTGTGTGAGTGGTGTCTTTGTGTGAGTGGTGTCTTTGAGTGTGTGAGTGGCATATTTGAGTATGTGAGTGTGTGTGTTTGAATGAGTGTGTCAACGTGTTCTCATACCCTCTACTTTAGCACTAATTGAGTGCTATAAGGTGGAGAAACAAGCAAGGGGAAGTAAAGAGAAGGATGTTGAAAGCATTAATTAAGCATCCTCTAGAATTAACAGACAATATTTGTACTTTATCTTCAGTGACTGACGGTTATGCCATTGGAAAAAGAAAACATTGAAGTCTCCTGAAAGTAAATGAAAAATGGGTGCACACCTTTAATTCTAGCACTTGGGTGGCAGAGGCAGGCAAAGCTCTGTGAGTTCGAGGCCAGCCTGTTCTACATAATGAGTTCCAAGATAGACAGAGCTGTTACACAGAGAAACCCTGTCTCAAACACCAAAACAATATATTAATAATAATAATGATGATGATAATAATAATGATAGAAGAGATTTGAGGGAACAGTTAGAAATTTCAGCTGACAAGATGCAGACAAATAACTTCCTGTGTCTCTAGTGTGACACAGATATTTCATAAAGTATTTATAATATAACATTTTGTGCATTTTCTCAGAGATCTACATAATGATGAGGGCAAATATACAGTGCACTCCCACCAGCAAATTCTCAAAATACTTACATGCGTAGACTCTTCTTCAGTCTGGCCCTATTTTTGGCAGCCTGTGTTCCAGCTTCATACAAAGGGTGGGTGCAAGCTGTAACACACGAAAGGAAGCCGGAAATTACAAGACTTAAGTAGCAGCTGTTGGTGAATGAACCCACATTGAACTTTCCTAGACATGTCTGTGATGGTGTTACAGCCTAAGTCAGGGCTACTCTAGAAAGAAATGTTCTCTTTAACTCAATTGCCTCCAGTCCGACTCACAGGCACTAAGTACGGCTGTGGAGGGGGAGGCTGTGGGGCCTGCACAGTGATGGTGTCACGATACAACCCCAGCACCAAGACGATCAGGTACCTCGCCGCAGAGTCCAGCTATGAGTGAACTTTGCAGTTCTCAACTTTATTTTCTTCCTTCAGTTGGTGAATGTGTATGGAACATCTACTGTGTGATGCTCCTATGCTGAGCACTGAGGATTCAATGATAAACAAGAACATGAATAGATTGGAAAAATTACCCCTAGCAAAGAGTTTGTAGGGTTGTTTTTTTTTTTAACTCTTTGGGGGCCCATCATCCAACTAATACTGGAGACTTATTCTTACTTATGAATGAATGCCTGGCCTTAGCTTGGCTTGTTTCTAGCCAGCTTTTCTAACTTAAATCACCCCATTTCTCTTTAACTATGTTCTGCCTCTGGGCTTTTTACCTTTATTTGTTCTATATCTCTTTCTTTCCTTCTTACTCATTATCTGGCTGTGTGGCTGGGTGGCTGGCCTCTGGCGTCCTCCTCTCCTTCTCCTTTGCTCACTCCTCTCCCCTCTTCTCTGGAGCCTAGATTTCTCCTTCCATTTATTCTCTCTGCATATCCCTCTCTCCTGCCTAGCTCTTGGCCGTTCAGCTCTTTTCTAGACAGGCAAAGTAACACAGCTTCACAGAGTTAAACAAATGCAACATAAAAGAATGCAACACATCTTTGCATCGTTAAACAAATACTCCACAGCCTAAACGAATGTCACACATCTTCAACTAGTATTCCACCACAGAGTTGAAAGGCTGCTTGACTCTGTGCCATCTGGGAAGGAAGGCTGCTACGAAATGACAATGGAGGATAAAGCCATGATCACACGTGTGTAGTTAGAGCCTATTCACATCTCCTTGCTCCCATGCATGCATTCTCCATCTGTAAGCCAGAGAGCTCTGCTTCAAGAAAGAATTAGATGGCATGACTCTCCCACTGAAAACCACCTGTGGTTTCCTGTTTTGTTTACATTCTGTACTTCTCTTCACCACATCATTGTTTCACGTATTTATCTGTTCCAGGCTCTCTCCCCTCTTCTTCTGGGACTCCACTTACGCACTGGTTAAACCGCTCTCCTCGTTACCCACATTCCAGATGAGGGCGAGGATCTGAGCAGGGCTACGCTGTGCTTACAGGAAACCTGGGAAACCTGGGAAACCTCTCTCTGCTTCCCAGCCTGGCTGCCAGATGTTTAGGATACTGGAAGTTGTCTTCGGTCTCCTCTCTTACCGTGTATGCTTCAGGAGATCTTTGGCCTCCATGCTGCCTTATTCTTAGCCCCTAAAGGGTAACGATGACATTCTACTCAATGAAAGCTTAGCATTTCCTCTCAGTTCTGCCCATCATGAGCCTCTTTGTTTCGGAGCCTGGGGAATCTCCTCCAGCTCCTTCCTCACCTCCACTTTGAGCTACTGTCCCTCCCGCCTCCAGTGCACACCAGTGGGGAAGAGTCCGGCTTTGTGAATTAACCCATTATATCCACCCACGTGTGACCACTAATGGTTTGCTGACAGTCACTCTGGTTTCTCCTTACTCTTGTACAAGGAAGACTCTTCATTTTCCTTACATTTCAGAAACACAGCAACTAAATCTTAGGGCTGAGAACAACTGTTCATATATCTTCTCTCTTATTAAGATTTGACACTTAATAGAGTATAGGGTTTTTAAGCTTCTCCATGTACTCAGTATGAGATGATATATATACACATATATACTTCATTTATATATATATAAAATGTTTTCAATATATACATTTTAAATATATGTACATATATACAATGTTTTGAATTTTTCAGAATTTCATACATGTATACAGTTTATTTCCATCATATTCACCCCCTCTTCTCCTCCTTCCTTCTGGGTACACCCCACTCCCAACTCACATTTCACAACCTGCAGAGTTCAGTCTGTGCTGCTCATGTACTCACGGGTGTGGAGCCATCTACTGGAGCATGGTTACTCTCCATGTACCACACCCTGAAAGAAACTGACTCACCTTCCCCCAGCAGCCATCAGCTGTCAACAGCTCCTGAGGAGAGGAATTTTTTTTTAATGTGATTTTGTAGCTTTTCTGGCTTATTCTGATTATAAAGCAAGACGGTCTTATGATTTGTACCTCTAAACTCTGTGGTTGGGCACATTTAAGCCAATGTTCAAATTCACCTTCACTGGGAAGCCCTGTCACTTGCTACCTGGGATCTGCTTGGGTCTAGCCTTGGCTACTGGCCTTTTCCCACATTCCCTGTGTTTCACCCTCACTGACTTTCCTTCTGTCTCCTTCTCTTTGGAGACATCCGAGCTCAACACTTCAGGACCCACGCATGTGCTCTGTCTGCCTTTCATGTTGAACTCCTTCAGATCGTCTAGATTTTAGCAAAAGCATTAATATTCTCACTCCTCCCTGATTACCCACACAAGTCCATTCTCTTCCCCTCCATTCATTTATTCACTGTCCCTTCCATTCATTTATTCACCGTGTCCTCCATTCACTTATTCATAGTCCCCATTCATTTATTCACAATCCCCTCCATTCATTTATTTTCAGTACTTCTTACTGCCTCGATGGACTGGAGAGTTGTCAATCTCCCCTTAACTAGAATGCACACTCTGCTGGGGTTGACCTGTCTCTGGTCGCTGGTTAATCCCAATGCCTGCAGCTCTGCCTGGCACATAGTTCGTCACCCAGTATTTATGTTTACTTATCAATAAGTGATATCTTTTCAGTCCCTTGTTTTTAACAAATAGAAGCAAACTTCATGTATTGCTTGAACATTCTAATTTTTGTTAAATTTTCATGAAGACCTTTCAAAGAATAAATTCAATATAATAGCTTTGTGTGTTACATCGTTTTGAAGCATCAAAACAAACCCCCAAATAGGTAATTATTTTTAAGCATTCATCAATAAACCTTTCTTTTTCTTTTTTTTTTTTTTTTTTTTTTTTTTTGGTTTTTCGAGACAGGGTTTCTCTGTGTAGCTTTGTGCCTTTCCTGGAACTCACTCTGTAGACCAGGCTGGCCTCGAACTCACAGAGATCCGCCTGGCTCTGCCTCCCGAATGCTGGGATTAAAGGCATGTGCCACCACCGCCCGGCCAATAAACCTTTCTTACAGATGGTGTTTATGTCCATGACCATTTACTTATGGTACATCGACAGAGGTGCACTTGCAGAGTTAAAGAGTGTTCATTTTGAAGTGATTTTTATGTCTTCCAAATGAACTGTCTCCTGGAAGAACTCCGAGAGAGTGCATTTACACTCTCATGAGTGGTAGGAATCCCATTTCCTGGAGCCTTTTTAAATAATAGACATTATAATGGTTTGAAAATATATAGTTTTATTTGATAAAATGGTGTTTCTCATTGTTTAGTTCAAGTCTTTGCTGGTTATCATGGGCTTTGAACACTTACCTCTTGTATCTTTTTCCATCTGTAGTTGTGGTTAGTAACTGAGAACATTTTAAGTGTTGTTTTGAAGTGGGCATTTTTAGCAGTGGTCCTGTGGAGAGGAAGAGCTCTTCACCTGGCACTATTTCTTCTTCTGAAGAGCAATACCAAACTCACTTCATTACCCAACCAACCTTGTCCCAGCTCCCCCCGCAGGGTGAAAGCTGCTTTAGGTTCATAGCCAGTCACGTGCGATTAGAGAGCGTCAGCCCCGGTTTGAAAGGGAAATAATTAAGTTGGTAGAAGCTTTCAGGAATCGGAAATTCTGAGGTCTAATTTTAATTCTGCCACTGGCACTCCAGCTGTTACCCTGAATATATCACTCTGATTCTCAGATCTGTTTCTGTGAAATGAATATGTGTTGAGAATGAAACACAGATTCAGAACCTGGGACATCACCCCTGACCTGTCTATGAGAGGTGCCCGGGGAGCAGGGGTGTTCGGTCCCCCTTTCCACTGGATGTCATGGAATTTGTCACCTGTGCTTCTCTTTTGCATTCCGAAGGCATCATCCAGTCAATGCCTGTCTGACCCCCATTTGCTCTCTGCATGGCACAGCCGTCACCACGGTAGAAGGCATAGGCAGCACCACCACCAGACTTCATCCTATTCAGGTGAGGGTGCTCTGGGAGTAGGAAGTCTGGGCCCTGCTGCTTGGTCACTGATGACAGTTCAAAGCAACGGGAGCTGAGAATAAAGCTGGGAAGCTGAGATGTATGAGTAACTCACTTCTTGGGAAGGTGCTTTTGGAAGACTAGAAGACTCCCCTTTCTTAAGGAAATGCTGCCATGACCAAAGCTTTGTTTTCTCTGGGTTCCAATTAGAGGGTACTATCCATCTTGCGTCTTCCAAACCCAGAAGGAAACACCAGCCATGTGCATCGACATATACAATTTTGGGGTTGTTGTTGGAAAGTGAAAAATAACTTGATTTAAAAACTGAATTAAAAATATCCGCCCTCCCTAAAAAAAAAAGACGTGTTGAGCTTGGACTTGTCAGAGGACAGGCTCTGTCCATGGAGTCTGCAGCTTTGTTGCTCAAACCTAGACCCCTTACATCAGTGCATATGCGCGTCGCCGGCCCCCCCCCCCCCCCGCCCCACCCCATCCCTACCCCATCCCCTACCC
>CABHPH010136681.1:51950-65023 GCA_902168325.1 Peromyscus nudipes
AAGAAGAAGAAGAAGAAGAAGAAGAAGAAGAAGAAGAAGAAGAAGAAAATCCTTCCACTTGTAACAACATGCATGGACCATAGCACATGATGCTAAGCGAAACAAGCCAGACCCAGAAGAGCAAACACTATTATACAAAGAACCTGGAACAGTACAATAGAAGCAGGGAATAGAATGACGATCAAATAGTGATTCCCTGGGGTTGGAGAAGGAGATGAGGAATTATCCATCAAAGGTTACAAAGTTTGTTATGCAAAATGATTGAGTCCAATAAATGCAACTTGGTTCCCACAGCTATCCATACTATGTTATATAAACAGTTGTGGAGAGGGTAGATCTTTTGTTAAATGCCTTCTTTCTGGTTGAATGATTAAATAAAAACTAAATGGCACAAGGGAAACAGAGTGGTAGTTATGCTCATGGAATTGACTGTGGAGATGGATCCCCAGGTGCACACTTATCTCCAGATACATCAATCACTAATCAGTTGATAAGATGTGTGTGGGTTTTTATGTCAGTAACATCTCAATAAAGTGGCTATTGTTTTAAGTTTAGCTCTTGATTGTAACTACAGGACAAGTTTTTGTCTTAAAATTATTGTGTTGTTTGACCATCTGTCACAAGAAGAGGGTATAAAATGTGTTTACAGAGTAAGTGCAGATGGTTGAGATGTTAAAATATACTTCAGGACTCTTGACTAAATATCTCAAGATGTTGATGTGAAAATGAGATTTCAAACACAAGATTTCAGAATTAAAACATCAAATAAAGTTTTCTTCTAAGATGGGGTCCTTCATGCCGTCATTCACTTGGCTTTCCCCATGCCTCTGTCCGGGGTACTTGAGTAACCAGACTGGCTCTGTCTTCTTCAGGAAATCTGTGCCGCTGCACTGGATACAGGCCCATCATTGATGCATGCAAGACTTTCTGTAAAGTAAGTAGAAAGGAATACATGGTTGAATGCATTTTCCCCCAAAACAAAACAAAACAGTGTAGGAGTTGCCTGGCCGGTATGTTTCTGGCAACAGTCATTTTTACTAACACAGGACCACTTCTTATCTCAAGGTCTACAGTTCCTGTGTGTCATTTCATCTTAACCTCCTTACCTAAGTAGTCAGATTGTAATATCCCTGCAGTTTGTCACTGGCCATAAGTCATTCCTTCCAAGAAGTTGCTCTTGATCTGTTTGCCTAAGTTAGGGACCCTGCCTGGGTGCCCCTGTAGCCTTCTGCTAACATGATATGTGTCTGTGAGTGATACAGCATAACACTGGTCACAGCATGGTCCAGTTGTCCCTGTGCCATTGCATGTTTTTACTGGGCTGGCTGTTTGACAATGGAGGCTGTCCATCTCCAGGACCGGGTCACCACACACTAATTAGTAAGCTACTCAATCATTAATGTTAATAAGAACTAACAAAAACCTATGAGAGACATTGCTTCTTCTTTCTTTGTTTTTAAACTAGTATATAAAGTAAAAGGCTCTTGTGGAAGTTTAATTCACACTCAGTCACGCTTGGTCCTCTCCCACCACCAGAAGATGGCTTCTGTGAGGTGAACTATGGAATCAGTACCTTGTAGATAAGATCAGAGCAAGACGTCAATTCTTATTACTACTATTAGTGGTATTTAAAGTATTGTTAGTATTAATAATTAATGTGGTTAATGTGTATTGCTATATGACAGGATTATCTTTTAAGACCTTTATAAACTTTTTAAAATGATCACTGGTATTCAGAATTTCTTGTAAACTTAGTTTTCATTAGAGTTAGCTTGGCTACGTTGAAGTATAAATGATTTTATTTTATAACACCTTACGATATTGGTTCTACAGCTTCAACTGTAGGCACCCAGTTAACAAGAGAATCCCATGGAGTCCTGACTGGCTTGTTTGTTTTGTTTTTCCCCCCTTAGGCTTCTGGCTGCTGTCAAAGTAAAGAAAATGGGGAGTGCTGTTTGGATCGAGGAATGAATGGATTGGCAGAATTTCAGGAAGGTGATGAGGTTGGTGAATTGTAAAGTTGTTCTAGACATGAGCAGCCGCTGACTTAGAATGGTAAAGTCGTTATAAAGTTGTTCTAGACATGAGCAGCGGCTGACCTAGTCTTCGGAGGAATCACTGGCTGCCCAGGTTGATGAACTGAACTATGTCAGCATGTTCTCTCTCCCATTCTCACTGTCTGTATATAACCTAAAACTTCAGCCCAGGAGCAAACTGGGGGCCGAGAAAGGAGCGTGAACAGGTACCGTGGTCCAGCTGGGTGAGAGGAGTGGCTTCTAACTGTTCTGTAGCACGGTGGGGTGACCGTGTTTGACAATCAGTTGACTATTTCAGAATAACTAATAGAATCTTTAACATTCTTCACACAATGAAACAATTCGTGTCTGAGATATCAGCTCTCTCTAAATAATAACATGATATTATCATGTCTGTGTACTATAATGCCACTCATACAATTATTATACCAACTGAAAGCAGCAGAATCCATCTTATGAATCGTCATATCCACTGCATCCCTCATTGTACATATCAGTCCTATTCAAACACTGCTGTCTATAGGAGAGGAAACCCCTCATCTCTAGGGTCTCTCAGTTTGTAAACAGCATTTTCAGCGACCAGAAGCAAAGTGGGGTTGGAGATGGAGGAACAGGGACAGGAGAGGTGGGGACTCCAAGTCTCCCTTGAGTTCTCAGTGTCTGCTTGCTCCTCCACTGTCCCCAGACTTGAAGGGAATGTGTAGGGAGCTGATGAGTGCAGAGACGCGCTGACTCCTGTAGAGTTATTAGAGGTCGGGTCTGCGTCAGAGTCCTCGCCTGGCAGCTTGGATCATGACTGGTCAGCTTCTTTTTGTCTTCTGTTTGTCTGTCTGTCTTCTTCCAAAGAGATGAGGTCTTGTGGAGCTCATTCTGTCCTCAAACTTATCATATATCTAAGCCTGGCCTTGAATTCTTGCTGTTCCTACCTCTGTCTCCTAAGTTCTGTGATTGTAGACATGTGCCACCATACCTGGACTGTCTGACCATCTTCTTCCAGTCTTATCACACACACACACACACACACACACACACACACACTCACACACACACACACACACACACACACTCACACACACACACGCACACACACATATTAAAGTAGAGGTGCCTGACAATAATATAATAGTCCACCCCTTATCTACAATTTCCCTTCCTGCAATCTGAGTTACCTCTGTTCCAACCACATTCTGAAAATATTAAGTGGGAAATTCTAGAAATAGTTTGTGTTTCAAAATATGTGCCATTATGGATAGCATGAGGAACTCTCACTATGCTCGCCCTGTCTCACGTGGAATGCGAACCGATTTGTCCAATGTATTCACACTGTATACATTACCTGCCCATCTGTCACTAAGTAGTTGCCACGGTTATCAGATTGACTAGCACAGTATTGCACTACTTATGTTCAAATAACCATTACTTTACTTAATAATGACACCAAACACCAGCTTAGTGATGCTGAGGTTCAGATATGCCAATGAGTAGTTACAGGGCATTTTTTTTTCCAGGAAAAAAAATGCTTAGTACTAGAGTATGTTGCTAAATTTGCAGTAAGAATGAAGAAGAAAAATGCAGTGTGTGTATGAACCTTCTAAAGTTCAAACTGCCTGTAGTTCTGGGTACCCACAGGGCTTAGATGTCCCCTGAGAATAGGGGCGCTCCTTTAACTTCTGTCACTTTTCTTTTCAAAGACAAGTCCAGACCTCTTCTCAGAAGAGGAGTTTCTGCCACTGGACCCAACCCAGGAGTTGATATTCCCTCCAGAGCTAATGGTAAGGAAGGCGGTTGCTCACCTAGAAGAGCTCAGGGTGAAATGTCAGTGAGGCCTTTTCAAAAGCTGATGGTGCAGCCTCAGACCTCATCAGAGACATGTCACTGTGCAGCACACAGTGGTTAGTGCAGACAGTCAGAGCTGCTAGTCAAAGTGCAGAGAATAAGTATCTGTGGGGTGCTCAGCTCAGCATGAACGGGACATCTATATTATCCCCCCACCCCTCACTCAAGGCTTAGGGACCATTGAGAAAAGAGGGTGGGGAAGGTGTCTTCTGGCCACGACAGGATCACTGCACTCATGGACTGACTCATTGCCTGCACAAGCTCAAACCACTCAACATCAGCATGGAGAGGTGAGAGGCTTCTGAGCCCCCACCCTTAGGTGATTTAGCTAAAGGCTGCTGGGGAGGGAGGGTCAGTTTTCTTCAAGGATATGACCCCTTCTAGGTTGACCATGACCCAGTGGATGGCCCCATATCCATGATGATATGGACGGCACAAATTGTACTCAGTAGGTTTGGTGGGGGGAGGGACACAAAGTTGGGAGGATGGAAGGTGATACTTTGTGGAGTTAGGGGGAGGAACGGGAGGGAATATAATGAAAGTATATTATGTTCATTATAAAATTATCAAATAATTAATCGTTTTATAAAGAACAAACTGATGGGCAGATAGGCAACACCCACCTGTCATCCTCACCTCTGAGTCCAGAAAGTGTGGGCCGAGGAAGAGGCGGAGAAGGGAGGGAAGACTACCATGGGGGTGTTGGAGGATGTAAGACACAGTTGGTGATGTCCGTTAAAAGTCCTGAAGGCCCAGTCAACGCGTTTCAATACAGACTGGCTTTCTCCTTCCACTTCTGCTGAAGTTCATTTTCCTGTGGGATGATTTGGCAAAAATGAGCATATTGCTATGTTAGTGGACATCAAAATGAGTCACTGTGAGGTGTCAGCAGCCAATGGGAACTTCCGTTTCCAGGGGTAAACTACTGCCGGACAATCACCTTCAACTCTGACTCCTGGTAGAGCTCTATTTTTAGGTTATAAAATTTAGTTTTTAGAAGATGCATATTCCTTTTCTCTGTTTTAATAAAAATAGAGTGAGAAGACACAGGCATTCTGTCACAAGCTCTCTCAAATCCCTGTTGTTTTTCCAACAGACGATGGCTGAGAAACAGCCACCAAAGAGCAGAGTGTTTTGTGGCGATAGATTGACATGGATTTCTCCAGTGACTCTGAAGGAACTCGTGGAAGCTAAATTCAAATATCCCCAGGCCCCCATTGTTATGGGGAACACCTCTGTGGGTATGTAGACACCCCGGGACATCTTATGAGGGAATTGAGCTTCATGTGGGTGTGTTGCCAGGAGGACAGCCAGAAAGCACAGTTTGATTCAAGAGGTTTTCCAGCATTAGACAAGTGCCTGCCCTGTGCATTACTGGAGCAGAGCTTGCTAGGCCCGTGGTAAGCCAGCAGCAGGGCTAACCTGTGCTTCACTGAAGCAGAGCTTGCTAGCCCCGTGGTAAGCCAGCAGCAGGACTAGCCTGTGCTTCACTGGAGCAAAGGCTTGTCCTAGTGTAAGCCAGCAGCAGGGCTAGCCCCTGCTTCACTGGAGCAGAGGCTGGCTTGCTGGCCCCATGGTGAGCCCATAGCAGGGTGCCAGTGTTCTGGTTTTCCATCTGGGGACCACACTAGCTCTCATCCTGAAACTGCTCTGTCTTTCTGCTCTGGGTGGTGTCTCTGTGACAATAGCATGTTTGACTTAAAAGGCAGTTTGAGAACCTTCTCCTTTTCCACTCAGGCCTAGTGTGGCTGCCCATCTCTTTGCGGGGCCTCCAGGACCTTCTCCCAGGGAAGTTTGAGTGTGCCATATCGCACAAGTTTTAGGGCTAACAATTCTAAAGAGTTCCAAAGTTTAATCGGCCACTGTCTCTGCTTGTGGTTTGCAATGAATAGCCCAATAAAAGGAAACAACTTTCATATGCCCAAACACTGGTTTAATCATAATTCAAAATGAAGAGAGCAGTTGACATCCTTTTATTCTAATCTTGTGTCTCTCCCACAATCCCTTAGGACCTGAAGTAAAGTTTAAAGGTGTCTTCCACCCCATCATAATTTCTCCTGACAGAATTGAAGAGCTGTGTGTTGTAAGCCAGGCCTGTGACGGTGAGTTCTTATGGTCCCATCGAGTCAGTTGCTTACTCTGGTGGACGGACGGGGCTAGCTGTTTCTTGTTAGAGTCCAAGAGAAGTCCCACAACAGACCATCAGACATGTATGCAATCAACAAGAGCATTTAATTTCTCAGGAATAAGAGTTCCAGCATGTTGGGGTCAAACCATCTTACAAAGTGGAAGAATGGTGACCCCAAGAGAAGCTCACAGGCTCCTTTTAAGCAGGATTGGGACAGTTCCAGCTGTGGTTAAGTGTACTTTGAAGTGATTGGGTATAGACCTTTATTGATATAGGAATCATTTTATGATTGGCTCATGACATCTGGTCAGAAACTGTAGTTGTGGTGTCAGGGGTCTGTCTGACTGAAAATAGCAAGAACAGTTCCTGCTCGTGGTCAGGTAGGATCCTGATTGGCGACCAGACTGGACGTACATCCTGAGGATCTGATTGAAGCCAGACATGAGTCAACATAGGATGGTGGTGTACTATGGCCCCTGGAAAAAAAATAAAAACAACAACTGGCCCTATTAGGGTCAGTTCTGTTATAAAGGGGACGGCCATTTCATTTCTAGTTAAAATTCACAGATTCTCTTCAGACAGAACAGTGAGGATCTGGAGGGAGTCCAGGGAGAATGCTCTAAAGTTCTGCTAGACACTGAGGAGTCAGACTTTCACTGAGAACCTTTCCTATCTACAGTATCAGGGAGACTAACAGCTATTCAAGGGGGGCTCTGTGCTGTGAGTGCAGAACCAGAGATGAACGAAACGTGCTGGCTGCTCTCCAGAGCACAGCAGACGGAAAGGAGCTGTGTACTGAGTAGCTACAGTCCAGCCTTTTTCATTCCTGTGAAGGGAACGTGGTTTCATGGCAGTGAGAAGCAGCAGTCATTGTAGTGTGGGTTTGGGATAAAGCTTCTGAAATCCAATTCTTGGCGATGACATACAGTACCTCTAAGATCTTGCAGAAGTGACTGGACTGAGTCTCAGCTTTGCCATCTGTGAAGAGAACCTATTAATATCACATGGTTTTGTTTTAATTCCTGGAGGTTTTTTTTTAAGCTATCAGCATAATATGTGATAGACTCAGTATTCAAGGAATCTAACCTTCGTGATCCCCACCAACAACTCCATCATTAACCCTCCCACACATCCACCTCCATCATTAACCCTCCTCACCACACCCACCTCCATCACCATCAGTATCTCCACCATGATCATATCACTACCACAATCAGCACCATCACCACCGTCATCACCACCAATACTGATAGGCCCAACAGCATGGATCCAATATAAAGATTTCCATGCCTGTAGCTTTGGTCTAACATTTGGAGGCCATGGGTGATCACACTACATTACTCATACAAGACTTTATTTCAGGGCTGACCCTCGGTGCTGGCCTCAGCCTGGATCAGGTGAAGGACATTCTGGCTGATGTGGTCCGGAAGCTCCCAGAAGAGAAGACACAGACATACCGTTCCCTCCTGAAGCACCTCAGAACTCTGGCTGGGTCCCAGATCAGGAACATGGCTGTATGTATTTGCCAAGTCAACTCTGGCATTTCTGTCTTGGGTAATTGCAACTGACGACACCTTTCTGTTCTTTAAAACAAAAAGAACAGCTCTCCGAAGCATCACTTAATCCGGTAATTTAGTGCTTATGCTCTGTAACTATGTAACAATAGTGAAAGTAACTACTTTTTAAAGTCTTTAGGGGGCCACATTGTGAGCAGACATCTGGACTCGGATCTGAATCCCCTCCTGGCTGTGGGTAACTGTACCCTCAACTTGCTGTCCAAAGGTAAACAGCAGTTTTGCTTGGGGAGTTATCAAGCTTGATTTGTTTCTCTCGCCGCTGGGGAGGCAGGAAGTCCAGTTTGGAAAATTAATAATTTCCTTTAGCTTTCTGAGGCTGAGAAGTCGGTCAGTCTGTCTTAAAACTATCTACCAGTCTCCACATCTGCTTCTTCTTGAGACCTTGACCTATCAGGGGGCCAAACTATTTGACCTTGAGACCTGATGCTGTTGTTACAAAAGTGTTTGGCTGCGTTTGTACCTGTCTTGGGATTCTTGGCTGCAGGTTAGGCACATCTGCTAGGTGTTTTCTCTCCCTACATTGGACACGCTTGTGTTTAATGTCCAGATGTGAGCTGATCATTGGCAGAGACAATAAGCTCTGAGAGCCACGGAGCCCCCTTGTTGGAGACTCCCCCCACCCCCCACCCCCACCAGGGTGTTTGACTCCATGCTTTGGGCTTGTACTTCGTTTATCTTCCTTGAATGCCCACAGATCTTTTTCAACTGAATATCTATTGGACCTCCTGCTGCATTTATGCACTTGACTATTATTTTTGAAATTCAATGCTGGAATTTTCTCTTACTCCAATTTGTCTAATAATTATTAGGAGATTCTTATAATTGGGTCCTCTACAACTATATGGAGGTTTCGTTTGAAAATGTGAGCTAGTTTTCTGTTATACACATACATTGGGAAACATCACCTCCTTATAGCATTTCAACTGCTAAGGAATCTTAAGGAGGAAGATTTAAATTCAGGGTTTCAGCTTAAGCAGCACACTGAAAAACCTCCTGCCGTGAGAAGTAAGGTTGGATGAGAGAATACAAACACAAAAAGCTTTATATTTTTCCCCATTATATTTGGCTATGACTTTAAACTGTTCCCACCTCCAGTCCATTGACCGAAGGACTGAAATTTTTAGATGCTGGTGAGGGATTGGGGGGGGATGTGGCATAACAAAATAAAATAGCACTTAATGCTGAACAAATTCACTGAAGGGATTTTTTTTATTCACCTCTGGAGATAATAGGATCCTGGTTATGGACCAAAAAAAATATATGAAATGGCTGTGGGTTGATTTGATCAGATATCAAAAGGGATATTAATATCTACTCTGTCATAGCAACTAAGCCCTAAGCCAACCGTGCTATCCGGAAGTGGACTGTTAAGGTACCTGTTCTTTAGGAAACTGGGTGTTTCTATCTGTAAGCAAGTAGATAAGACAAAAGGTGGGAGGAGCCTAGGCTGGAAGAAACAGTGTAAGATGCTGTCAGAGAACACACACACACACACACACACACACACACACACACACACACTGCTACCCCACAACAACCAACAACCAGTAGAATCCTTTCCCAAGTTTGGGGAGTTTGTTCAAGAGATCGAAGGTTCCAGAGAAGGTGTCGTTTTTCTCCACAGATGGAAAACGACAGATCCCTTTAAGCGAGCAGTTTCTCCGCAAGTGCCCGGATGCTGATCTTAAGCCTCAGGAAGTCTTGGTCTCAGTGAACATCCCATGTTCCAGGAAGGTGAGGATAGTCTTCCTTTCCATTCCCAGTGCCCCCACCAGTCTGTAGCTTGAGTGGGCTCAGGACAGACGTGTTTGCAGAGGGGATGAAACTCACTCTAGGAACTGACAGAGGTCACTCTTCCAGCGGGGACTTGGGTCCAGTCACTGTCAACCTGCTCTGCGGTCCCCTGCCAGTTCTAGAACTAGGAGACCTTCTTCCCTCTTCCTCTGCCCAAAACTCTAAAGTTGCTTTTTTAACAGATTTTTTTTTTTTTGGTTTTTCGAGACAGGGTTTCTCTGTGTAGCTTTGCGCCTTTCCTGGATCTGCTCAGTAGACCAGGCTGGCCTCGAACTCACAGAGATCCGCCTGCCTCTGCCTCCCCAGTGCTGGGATTAAAGGCGTGCGCCACCACCACCCGGCAACTTTTTTTAACAGATTGTTAAGACATCCTTTGTCCTTTCAGACTTCTTCCCTAAGTGAGACAGTGTAGTAGAATATTATTTTAAGGTGTGTTACTTTTATTTAGGTTGCATTTGTTTAACTCTGTGAACCTGTGTTACTTTGCCTCTCTAAAACACCCAATGGCGTGTATGATTTATTTGGGAGCTGGGTGGTGGGCCCCCAAAAGAGCAACAGAGTAAAAACCCCAAACAACAATTAAGTAACACAGCTTCACAGAGTTAAACAAATGCAATATAAACAAAAGTAACACACCTTAAAATAATATTCTAGTACAAGACAGGTCTGCCTAGATCCTGGGGCCTGAAAGAAGCCAAAAAAACGAACCAACCAACCAACCAACCAAACAAACAAACAAAAAAGACATTTGCAGGGGAACTTGGAGGGGGAAAGCACGGGTTTGGGAATCCCATACGCCAAGGCTTGAGTTCTGGTTTCAACTGAAACACCCCAAGTCCAAGGTTCCTCATTTGTACAGGGGGAGAATTAAGCCTACCTCATGAGATGTGATGGTTTAAGGGGACTGCCAGCCCAGAGAACCACACAGGGAGTTTTATATATAATAATGGAGATTTATTTTCTGGGAAGTCTGAGGCTAGAACTCTGATAGCGAGGAGTCAGTAGGGCTGGCGTCTTCCTTTGAGGCCTTGACCTTGACCATAGATGCTCATCTTCTGCCTTTTCTTGGGCCTTTTCATGTCTCTGTACAATTTGTTTCTTCTTAAAAGGACACCAGCTGGTTGGGATTAGTGCTCTGGCTAATAACCTTGCTTTCACCTCAGCACTTTGAACGCCTTGTCCCCAAGAACTGAGGTACTGGGGTTTAAAATTCTAGCATCCAGACTTAGGGGACACACAACGAAACCTGTAACAGAAGATGTGTTGATGTCGAATCACCTTTCGGCATGGAGTTGTCTCTCAGGGGAATTCTGTGTGCGCCTCTTTTCTCCAGTGGGAGTTTGTGTCAGCCTTCCGACAAGCCCAGCGCCAACAGAATGCCCTAGCGATCGTCAATTCTGGAATGAGAGTCCTTTTTAGAGAAGGCGGTGACGTCATTAAAGAGCTATCCATTTTCTATGGTGGTGTGGGTCCAACCACCATCAGTGCTAAGAACTCCTGCCAGAAACTCATCGGAAGGTAAGACTTTGTGTCCTTAGCTTCAAGGTGACAGAACAACCTGCTCTATGGGAAGCTGCAAAGAAAAGAAGAAAAAAAGGCTTAGGATCTCAAGTGTGATGGCTGGGAGTTCCAACAAGATTTCATAATCATTTCCATGTTGCTTTTTCTAGCACATTCAGAAGTGAGCGTTATATAATCTGTGTCCATAGTGCGTGTGTATGCATGTGCATGTGTATCTGGTGTGTGTACCTGTGTGTATGTATATGTGCGTGTAAGAGAGCAACAGAGACAGAAAGGGTGTCGGATGTCCATTTCCTGTAGTATAAATTTGCATTCTTTTGTGCAAATTTACCCTGATGAAAAATAGATCATGTGCTCATTGGTTGCTAACTATCTCTTTTGCTTACCTGAGTTGTTTTATCTGTAGGTAATAATAGCTAATCTTTCCTGGGAACTTACTAGATGAATTAATAGAGAACAGTGATTCAGCACATGACTATCTGGTGCGAATCTTAGTTCAGTCTCATTAACTCCATGAACTCAGTCTATTTAACACTATGGAACCTCCTTTTCCTTGTCTGTCAAAGAGAATCAAACCTACCTTATGAGTCATTGAGAGGGTTATGTAGGGGAACACACACAGTGCTAACGTAGAACCCGGCATACAGAGATGTTCTAGGAGTGGATGAGGCACTGAGTGACTCCTGCGCTAAGGACTTCTGATGGCTGAGGATGTGGTGAGACCCAGTCCAGATGCTTGGAGAGTAGCCAACCAACCTGCACTTGGGTTACCTGGCTGGCTGTCGATCTTGCTCTCCTGTGTCTGCCTTATCTGTCAGCCAAGCCTGTGAGATCACGAGTCTGCCAGGCTGAGTCTCCTCCTCTGCATCTCACAGACCCTGGAATGAAGAGATGCTGGATACAGCGTGCAGGCTGGTTTTGAATGAAGTCACCCTTCCAGGGTCCGCTCCTGGTGGGAAGGTGGAGTTCAAAAGGACCCTCATTATCAGCTTCCTCTTCAAGTTCTACCTGGAGGTGTTACAGAGTTTGGAGAGGCTGGTAAGTGGAACTAGTTGTGTGAACTGTGATGCCCGAAGCAGAGCCCCTGCTGAGGAGCTGTGGACTATAAAGGGTGGAAGACCGGAATCACATCCTACTGATGGCTCTCCACTGGGCTGTCTTGTGGATGGCTGTACGTGTGAGGAGGATTTGCAAAGAGGGCACAGATCTGCACAGGCTTTTGCTTAACACCCCTCAGATATTATGACATCTCATCTGTCTGGATAGTGCTGAGAAAACTTGTTAAGGAGGTGAATGCATTTCCTTCCACTTGCTGAAGCTTACCTTCTTGTGTTTGATTTTCTTGTCTGGGTTAACCCTCATTCATAAGATGATGGCAACCACTGCAGTATCATGAAGCGAGTCGTCGGAGGGGAAAGGCTTAGCGTGAGGAATGCTGGGTAGAAATGACAGCATTTAGTGATGCCAGTGACACACAGGCCTTCTTTTGTCCGCTTTCCTTTATCACAGGCTGCAGGACTGTTGCCTAGAGAAGACACAACTGGAAAAAAAAAAGTCCTCTGAAAAACATTTTCTGCTTCAGAGGAACTTGGACCTTATTGTCCTCATTAGCCTCCTGCTAGAGTTAACCCAGTTAGACTGGAAGCCTTGACTCCTTGCCCTGTATAGATATTAACACAGTAACTTTAAATAGGAGGGAAGAGTTGGGAGAGGGGGTGAGTGTGACCAAAACATACTATACAGAGCTCTCAAAGAATTAATAAAAGTTAGTATGTAAATAAATACAAGACAGGAAGTCCTCTCATGGAGATCTTTAAAGGTTATCTTCTCAATATAGATGAGAATAAATAAAACCAATAGGTTGTATCAAATTTTTGAGATGAGGAGCTTGAAATTATATATAAATGACATATTTCTACCGGGTAACCAGAAGTGAAAAAATTAAGCTAATTGTAAACATTCCTAATGAACAACAAATAATACAGTTCTTTGGTGAATCAGCTGATCTATTTGAAAAGTCTGTCCTCCATTTAGCTTTTTCTCTTTGAAAATAATAGCTGTTGCTAGCTTTATTTTCTGTTAAAATTATTTAATTATAAAATTAAATAATTATTATAAAAATTAAAATTATCAAAAATAATCATGAAGTAGATTGTTTCATGTCTCGTATAAAGGAGCACA
>CABHPH010136682.1:14069-66890 GCA_902168325.1 Peromyscus nudipes
AGGAAGGAAGGAAGGAAGGAAGGAAGGAAGGAAGGAAGGAAGGAAGGAAGGAAGAAAATCAAAAGCAAAGCAAACTCCGTCTTTCCATGTCAAGGAAAACCTTAGCAGGCTCTTTTGAAATGATTGAGGTTTTTACAAAGCCATGTACTGTAAATGGACGAGGATTGCCTCAACCCATAGCAGTTTCAGGATCACTGTCTGCCTGGCCCGTGGGAGTGTTTATTTATTCACAGCTGTGCTATCCAGTATGTTTTCAGTATTTTATAAGTCGGAATTGATTTGGAATCATAAGGTCACTGGGGCATGTGTCGTTGGAAGCCTCACTGACTTCATATGACTTTAGTAATTCCGAGTATTGAAATAGGCCATGTCAGGAAATGACCTCTTGGACAGACTGTGTTTGGATTTGCTTTCTTCAGACTAGGTAGTGTGGCACATGCCTGTAGACTCAGCCCGGTGGATTGCCAGGTCAGAGTCAGCCTGAGCAGCCGCAGGACACCAGCCAGCAGAAACTTTGTTTCTTGGTTGTTTCCTACACTGTATTTCCCTTTTGTTCTTTTCTAAAATGTTCTGGCTTTCCCTCTAAGGTATGAGCACATCAAGTGTGAGCATCATTTGCTTCTTATAGATGTGACCTCGCTCAGACGTTTCTGTCTGTCAGGTGTGCTCCAGGTGTCTTTCCCTGATTCCATCTCCGTGATCTCTGTTATAACCTCAGTCCCCTCTGTACTGAAAGATAAGTTTGGGCAAGTCAGTGCTCTGCTTTAGAAGTCCTATTCTCCAGGGCACAATAGCTGAAGGGTTCTTCGGGGTTTGTTTATTTGTTTCCTTGACCTTTAAGCTCTAGCATAACTCAGCAAGGATTTCTGCTCCTTGTTGAACCACGGGGGAAATGTGTGCGGTTGCCAGTGCTATGTTTGAGCTTGTGTGAGCCTCAGAAATGCAGAGTGTGCAAACATTTGATAACCACTTCATCGTTTTATTCATTCATTTTTGTTTTATTGCTAGGCAGTAGTTTTCTCTGACTTCAACAGGAAAAAACTCCTTTTTTAAAATGAGTTTTGGGATCCAAAGTTTACTACATTTTGTCCAAGGTCTTTGTTTGTTTTGTTTCTTGTTGTTGTTGTTTTTTCTCCTATTGCTGTAAAAATACTGTGACCAAAACAGTCCACCATGAAGGGAGCCAGGGCAGGGACTCAGGGCAGGGACTCGAGGCAGGAACTGAAGCAGAAACGGGGGAGGAACTCTGACTACTGTTTTGCTCTCCAGGTTCTGGTTCCGCTTCTCTCTTTTACCTCCCAGGACCATCTGCCTACAGTGGGCTGGGCCCTCCCACAGTGATCATTACTCAAGAAAATGGCCCACAGACTTGCCTCTAGGCCAACTGGATGAAGGCATTTCCTCCACTGAGGTTTGCTCCCAGACAACTCTAGTTTGTGTCTAGTTTACAAAAGCCTAACCAACACACGTTGCAACAGCAATTTTCCTTCCCTTATTTTTTTTTTTTTACTCTTATGTTTTTAATCTTATTTATGTGTGTGTGCATGCACACAGGATGGGAGTGGAGTCGTGCACATGCCATGGCATGCATGTCAGGGGGCAGAGGACAGCTTGCAGGAGTCAGTTCTCTCCTATCGTAGGCTCGAGATACTGAACTCGGGTTATCAAGCTTGAACAACAAGCACTTTTCAACACTGAACTTTCTAGCCAGCAAATTTTATTTACTCATTATCTTGAGAAGTATCAGATTTCCACATGGATTTTTTTTTATACTTCATTATTTTTGGTTGACCTTTCCCATTATCCTCTCCTCTTCCCTTCTTCTTCTTCTTCTTCTTCTTCTCCTCCTCCTCCTCCTCCTCCTCCTCTCTCTCTCTCTCTCTCTCTCTCTCTGTCCGGTTTAAACTTTCTGTTTTTATAGCACATCTGTTCTGCTAGCCTTGCCCTCCCAACTTACAAGATCTCTTTTCCTCCTCTCTCATAGGCCCTTTTGAGTCTTTTTGGTTCTGTACACACTTTACCTAAATGCACACATATAAAATTAGAAGCTAGGATCTGCCTATAAGAGAGAATATGTGGTGTTTGTCTTTCTGAGCTTGGATTACCTTACTTCGTATATTTTCCAGTTCTACCCATTTTCTTACATGTCATCAGTTCAGGTTCTTTACAGCTGAATAAAATCCCATTGTGTATATATGTGTACCACATTCATTAACCATTCATCAGTTGATGTACATCTGAGATAATAGCTACTTTTTTTTTGGCATGATACCATAATTATAAATTCTAGATCTGAAAAGAATCTATTTGATACTTTTTTTCTACAGTGGGATTCCAGCCTTGGGAGCTGGAATGTAACTTAGCACAGACCTTTCAGTGTCCCGGTGTCCTTCACATTTGCATGTGTAGACGTTGTAATTAGACCCTGAGAACTGCCTTTTATGACTCCGCAGCTAAGCTGTCTGAATCCATAATAACTTAACTATGTTTTTCCACTATAATAATTAAAAGGGTGGGGGGCGGGCAGGACAAAGCCGGCCATTCCTAATTGTTTCAGAAACCAGTGAAAGCACCTTTGTACCTGCCTTCTGGTTTCTCTCTTTGCTCACACAGGAGAGCATTTCCAACCAGACACCAGACCTGGCCACTTGAGAAGGTCAGAAAGAATTGCAGTGTGCTTGTTTGAAAGCGTGTTGGATTCTAGACTCTGTCATTGCATCGGAACCACGTGCAGGTTTAAACGAGAGAAACTGTTGCAGCGTGCTTGGTCAAAGCTGGTTGGATTCTGGCTGCTGTTATTGCAGAGAAACCACCTGCAGGTTGAATTCAAGTTGGAAGAGGCGAGCCTGCTCTCAAATGGAGGGCTGAGATCCAAAGGAACCAGAGCAGTTGCGGAAGCTGTTTATTGGTGGCCTGAGCTTTGAAACAACAGATGATAGCTTAGAAGACCATTCTGAGATGAGGAACATTTGCAGGCTGTGTCCGGGGGCTTTGGTTTCGTCACTTGCTCTTGTGTTGAAGAGGTGGCTGCAATAATGCGTGCTGGACCATACAAGGTTGATGGGCATGTGGTGGGACCGAAGAGCCGTTTTCAGAGAGGGGTCTGCAAGGCTTGGTGCCCATGTAACAGTGAAGATAATTTTGCTGGTATTAAAGAAGAATATAATCTGAATGGCTCTTTTGAAAAGTATGGCAGATTGAAACCATCCAAGTTCTGGAAGTCAGGCAGAGTGGGGAAAAAGAGAGGATTTGCTTTTGTAACTTTTGATGATCAGGACACAATTGATAAACTTGTTGTTCAGAAATACCAGCTGTCAGTGGGCATAATGGTGAAGTGAAAAGGGCCGTTTCTGAACAAGTGATGCAGTCTGCTGGGTCGCAGAGAGGTCTATCAATGGCATAATTGTGACATGAAAAAGACGGTTGTGTCATTGGACACAAGAGATGCAGTCTGCTGTGTCCCAGAGAGGTCGGAGAGGTGGATCCGGCCCGTGTAGGAAACTTTAGAGGTAATTTTGGTCTTGGTGGAAGAGGAGGCTATGGTGGCGGAGGTGGTGGTAACGGGCAGAGGTAGTTATGGAAGTGGTGATGGTGGGTATAATGGATTTGGAGGTTTTGGTGGCAACTGTGGTAGTGGTCATGGTTACAGTAGAGGAGAGGCTGTGGTGGTGGTGGTGGACCAGGATCTGAAAAGCAAGGTGGTGGCTGTGGTGGTGGAGGAGGAGATATGAAGGAGGAAACTTGGGTGGAGGTAACTATGGTGGTGGTAACTGTACTGATTTTGGAGATTATAGTGGACAACAGCAGTCAAGTTATGGATCCACGAATGAGCGCAGTTTGGGAGGATGCTCAGGTAGTCTGTGTGGTGGTGGCTGTGGTCTGGTGGTGGGAGTGGTAGATCTGGTAGCAGAAGGTTTGACAAACAGGAGAAAAATGGCTACCGAAGAAAGTGGGGAGTTGTCAGGAAAGCTGTAGGTTACTTTGAGACAATCATCCCAAATACATTAGAGGAACTGTAAAAAAAAAAAAAAAATCAGACGCAGAAGGAACAATGGTCCATGGTCAGAAACGTCACTGCAGCTTAAACAGGAAACCCTTCTTGCTCAGGACCATCAGATCAGCATGGTTTGCAAAACATGCCGTTGTTTATTAATGCAGTGGAGTGTCAATTAGTTGTATATTCTAGAGCTCTTTAATCTATTGTAGCCTTTTCTTTACATTACACCAGGTATATTGCCCCGTAAATTGTAGAAGTGATACCAGGAATAAAAAAAAAAATTACGGAACTTTTAACTGAAAGAAAGAAAGAAAACACATGCAGGTTTAAGCAAGAGAAGCTGCTGCAATGTGCTTGGTAAAAGCCAGGTGGGAAGCCGGGCGGTGGTGGCGCACGTCTTTAATCCCAGCACTGGGGAGGCAGAGGCAGGCGGATCTCTGTGAGTTCGAGGCCAGCCTGGACTACCAGGTGAGTTCCAGGAAAGGTTCCAAAGCTACACAGAGAAACCCTGTCTCAAAAAAAAAAAAAAAAGGAAAGGAAAAAAAAAAAAAAAGTGGATTCTAGCTGCTATTACTGTGTAGAAACTGTGTGCAGGTTTAAGCAGTTTCTTCCCCCAAGGCTCTCTCCTGAGATAGCTGTGCAGAGCATTTGACACAATCCTTTCCCTGTGTCTCTCATCGTCCTGACTGGGAGATGCTCCTCGGCTTGTCCTTCCCAGTGCTCTCCCTGCTTAGATACATTCCTGGCTTCAGAAGAGTGGATGCTGCTGCTGTGTGCTTGGATGAAGTTGAAGAGGTAGGGGCTAATGCCTCAAGCCATGTGAGCGCTGGCCTGGTTCTGGGTCACGTAGGGAGTCCCGGAAGGCTTGAGCAGAGTGATGCAATCCTTCCTATGTTTTTTTTTTAACAAAACCTTCCTGGTGTCTCTGTGAAATCCTTGGTTCTGCAGGCAGGGATGGAAGAGAAGGCACCAGGGAGGAGGCTGTTGAAGTCATCTCAGGGAAAGTGCTGACTTAGACCAAGACTGCTGTACTGCGTCCTGGAGAGATGTAAACTGTGCTTGCAAGCAGGGAGAACGTGGCTTGTAGACAGCTTTGGAGCTTGTGAGGAAAAGGACCCGAGAGGACTCAGGAATGATCATTTACAGCCAGAGAAGACAATGAAAAGTCAGGACAGGAATTAGGAGTTTGATTTGGGCATATCAAATTTGTGACAGATGTCAGTTGTGTGTCCTGAGTCATCACTTTTAGGAGATACTTAATAGCCCTGACCAGAGATGGAGTCACAAAAAGGAATGCTAAATGCATGTGGGTCAGAGGGATTATCCTGGGGGCTCTGTAACTTGTGGAGGTGGGGGGCGGGGGAACGGAAGACACAGGACAGCACAGGCAGAGCGATAGGAGAGTCCAGGGAGAATCATCTTCCAGAGCCAGACTCTAAAGTTTAAAGGAGCAAGGATGAACTCTGTCAGATAAGATTCAGAAATTAACCGCTGACTAAGCCACGGGGAGGTCGTTGCATTCCTTAGCAAGAACATTTTGGCTGAAGGAGTGGGAATGTAAACCTGAATTGGGTTTCTTCATGAGAAAAAGAAGGTAGAAATTAGACACTGGAGCTGTCTGGAGTTAGAATTTGTCGTCTGGCTCTAAGGGTTCCGTGTTCAAATTAACTGGTGATAAGGTGTCTCACAATGAAAGGCTGCCTACTCTACTCACAGCCTTAAGTAATTAAATCAGGCCCATCTCAGAGAGATTGCTGGAAACCTGTTAGGTGTCTGACTAGGTTTTTCCCTCAAAATTCTTGACTCTAAATTCTGCTGCCTGGCTTTCTTTTTTTAAAATAGGCTTTCACTGTGTAGGCCAGGCTGGCTTCTACTCATCATTGTCCTGCCTCAGGCTCCAGTGCTGGGGTCTCTCAGGCCTGTGTGACCTTACCTAGTTATCCCCAGTTCCACATTCGGTGTCGGGGGGAGAGCCCTTTGCACCTGGGCTCCAAGGCAATGCTCTAACTTAACAAAAATCCTTAGGAAACTGTGTTTATGAACTTGAGAGACTGGAATTGCAGTTCTCACCATCTGAAAAAAATGTGTCAAAACCGCAGAGTAAGTCACAGTGGCGAGATAGCCCTGCCGTGAGCTGGTTAACTAGTCTCTCTGGTGCTTTGTCCTTGGTTCTGAACCCAACTCCCCCAGGGCTGCTTTTCTGCCTGCCCACAATTGCAAGGCACGTCCTTTGTTTGCGTCTAGTCTCAAAGAAAGGCTTATTTTGAGGTTTGGACCACAAATAATAATCCATTGTTCCCTATAATAATAATCCACCCTCTTTGAGTAGAAAAAAAATTTGCCCGATGCAGTGTGGCTATCAGTTTATTTAAAAGAATAGCCAAAGTGCCCATTATATTCTGAGAATAAACATTTGCAGGCTGGTTGGGAGGAATGAGGGGGTGCCCTTATTCTCCTTGGCTGGAGTCACGGTTAAGCCTTGGGGAGAAAATGACTGTCAGACCCGGTGACAATGCTGGTCTGTTGCATTCTAAGTAATTGAACACAGCAGGTATTTATTCCTGTTTCTTATAAGAATACCTTATTTTTCGGGTGGGTATTTTTAAGTTAACAGTTTCAGGGCAAACGCATTTAGCCTGTGAAAGTGCCTCTGTTTTGAATGAAGACCGTCTTACCAAGGCTGCTGTGTCTGTCTGGTCCCATAGTTGCCTCTGATTACAGTCCTTGAGGGGAAAAAAAGAGCCATTTTAAAATTGCAAATGGAGACACATTTTAATTAGCGTTCCCTGGGCTTAGGCTAACTGAACAAACTTGGAGGGTAAATTGCAAACCTAAACTCATGTGAGCAGCTCTTTCTAGAGTAGGCATGTCTGCTTTCGACTCTTTCTAGAGTAGCACAGGGAAACTTAAAGGGAGGTAAGATTTCACTCACAAAACCAAATATATTTTTCCGCCTTGGGTTTTTTATAGGAAGAATGTCAGTTAAGTAATAATAAGTATGTTTAATGCTTTACATATAAATGAGGAGTAAAGCTTAATGTGGTAACAATTGCTGTATATCAGATGAATATAAAAACTGTTTAAAGAAGTAAGAAAAAGAATAAGACTTTCATGTTATTAAAAATAGACACCAGGGGAACCTCAAGAAGACTCCCCCCACCAAAGGCTTGTTTTTTTTGTTTTTTTGTTTTTTTTGGTTTGTTTTTTGTTTGTTTTGGTTTTGGTTTTGGTTTTTCAAGACAGGGTTAATCTGCAACTTGCACTGTAGACCAGGCTGGCCCAGAACTCAGAAATCTGCTTGCCTCTGCCTCCCAAGTGCTGGGATAAGGGCATGAGCCACTACCCTGGCTACTACCTAAGAAGGCTTTCCATGCTGAATGGTAAACTGTGGACAGCCAGTGTTTCTCATTGCAGTAGTTATGTTTCTGTTGCTGGGTTGCAATACCCTGATGAAGGTAACTTCAAGAAGAAAGGGCTCGCCCTGGCTTCCATTTCTAGGGTACAGCCTGCCTTGGTGAGGAAGTTAGGGCAGCAGGGCCAGAGGTGGTCAGTCACATTGCATCCATGTCCCAGAGGCAGAGAGTAAGAAGTGGTAGTTTTTATTTTGCTTTTTTTTCACGTCTTTAATCCCATTTTTTTTTTTTTTTGAGACAGGGTTTCTCTGTGCAGTTTTGTGCCTTTCCTGGATCTCGCTCTGTAGACCAGGCTGGCCTCGAACTCACAGAGATCCTCCTGGCTCTGCCTCCCGAGTGCTGGGATTAAAGACGTGCACCATCACCACCACCACCACCACCGCCACCACCACCACCACCACCACCACCACCCAGCTTGCTTTTTTCTTTTTAATTCAGTGCAGGATCTCAGCCCATGCAATGGTGTCATCCACAATTACTTGTCTCCCAGGTCCTCTCAAATTGACAATAATATCCTCACATTCATGACAACAAAATGACATCCTGTGACTTAGAAAGACATCAAGGAAGACTGAGAGAATATTGCTAAGTGGGAGAAGTCACTCAGAAAAGGCTGCACGTATGACTGTATGACTCCAACTATACAGTATTCTGACGAAGACCAAAATTTGGAGACCCCAAAAGGCCAGTGTTTGCCAGGAGCTGAAGGCCATGCTTAATCAGTGGCACTCAGGGATGTTTAGGAAAATGAAATCTATGATACCTTAGTGAAGGATTTTAACAGTTAACACTCACTTTAAAATCCATAGGACTTAAGGAAAAAGTTTTCACAAGAGTGAACCCTAATGTAAACTAGGGACCTTAGTTAACAGTAGTGTAGCAATATCTGTTTATAATGGAGACAAATGTACCACATTAATGCCAGATGTTCGTAATGGAGGAGACTGGAGGAGGGGATGGAATTTGTGGGAACCCTGCACTTGGCATTCAGGTTTCTGTAAACATGAACTGCCTTTACTGTTTGTTTTTGCCTGTTAATTATTTTTTAAGATTTCCTTATTTTATTTTATATGTAGGAGTGTTTTGCCTGCATGTATGTATGTGCACCACATCCAGGGGATTGGATCCCCTGGAACTGGAGTAATAGATGGATGTGAGCCACCATGTGGGTGGCGAGAATCGGGCCCAGGTCCTCTCAAGAGCAACAAGTCCTCTAAACTGCTGAGCCATCTTTCCAGCCCCAAAAGGACCCACTCCACCACCCCACAGAGGGGTGACCTGGCTGACCTGGAACTCATTGTGTACGCCAGGCTGTATTCAAACTCACAATGGGTTGCTGGGATTAAAGGCATTTGCCAACACACTTGGTTCATCTGTTTTAAAAGGGAAAAAAATTGACTATAGCCAAACTAGTGAAAAATATTTAATTAATAAAAACTCAAAATAAACCAAGTCTGGTGGTCATTACCTGCAATCCCAACACTAAAGAGGCCGGAGTAGGCGGAGTCTGAGTTCAAGGCCAGCCTGGGCTACTTAGTGAGGCTCTGCCTCCAGATAGACAACATGCCTCCCAAACAGTTAAAAAACAAACAACAAACCAGTAACAACAACAACAACAACAACAACAAAGACAAGAAACAGACAGTCAGCAATTACTCTGAAGAAATCCAGTAACCTCTCTTTCTTTGGTAAATATGTACAGTGGTGTTTCTACCAAATCCTGCTCTTCAACTCTGTTCTTTTCTCTTCAGTGACAGCTAGAATATCAGCCCTGGAGGTACATACTCCCAAAGAAATCTTTGTGGTGAACGGGACACAGGGGAAGCTGACGTGCACATTCGATTCTCCTAACACAACGGGATGGTTGACCACGGTCTCCTGGAGCTTCCAGCCGGACGGCACTGACAGTGCAGTGTCGGTAAGAACCGCCCCTCCCCCTCTGCTCCCCCCTCTTCCGTCTGTGTTCATTGTTTCTCACAGACTGCTGCACTGCTGTCCTGTGATCAGTGACCCACTCCTACCATCCATTTCTGAAACGAGACACTTCAAGGCTCCTTCTTCTCTTGCTTCAAAATGTTCCAGAAAACGTCTGCCCAGCATCCCTTAAATGCAGCTTATTTCCTTGTCTTTTTATTATTTATTTCCCTTGCCCCCAATCCCCAACCCTACCCCCCCTCCCACCTCCCCACTCCACCCCACCCCACCCCGTTCCCTCTGACCACCAGATCGCATTTGGAACTGTTCACTTGCACAGGGCGCTTCTGCTGGACCGTGCTGACTATAGTCACGTTTTATCCCACACCTTTTCAGCTTGCATTTGCCCCATTTTGTATTTCTATTTATTTTACGATATCTATATCTGTCTGTCTCTCTGTCTATCTATAGCCCACACTATATAGAGGTATATATAGTCCTTCTGATGTAATGATTTTTTTTTTAATTTGCCTTGTAGTGTGATTTTGCCATATTTACTGGGACCTTACCATGCCACTGGTATGCAAGGTCTTCAATAAAAAGCATCTTTGCTCTTGGAGCTGGAGAGATGGCCCAGTGGTTAAGAGCACTTGCTGCCTTTCCAAAGGACCCAGGTTTCCAGCACCCAGTGGTGGCTCACAACCGTACCTCCAGTTCCAGGGGATCCGATTCCCTCTTCTTACCTTTGATGCCACTGCGTACACATGATACACAGACATAAATGCAGGCAAAACACCTCTGTACATAAAATGAAACTAAAGGGCCTGGGGAAAGCGTCTTTGCTCTCACCTGAGAGCAGCGCGAAGTGAGCCTGGGACGTGGTCGCCAGGGTGATGAGGCCACAGCAGAAGGGAAGTACTCAGGGGCTGGACAGAACGTGCGGTGGTGGTGTTTGGTTTCCTCTTGTTGCTGTGGTAAAATACTCTGACAGAAGCAATTTGAAGGAGAAAGGGTTTTAGGGTAGTCACATCCTTTGAAGTGCTTCTGTGGGGCTCTGTCGTGACTGTTCTGCCTTCTCCATCTATTCCCTCTTCTCCTGTGTTAGTTTCTTAGAAATAAGAACCGTTGCTGCCTCTCCTCCACAAGTCTGGTCTGCGTGCATCTCTGCTTCCTTGTCCCCAGACTGGCACATAGTACCTGTCCGTTCTCCTGCTTCGTGATCGTCATTGTTGCCGATTCAGAATGCAGCTTAGGGAGTATTTGGAGATGATGCGGGAAGGGAAGACTAGATCATTAAAAACGCTTGCTAGGTTGACCATTTGTTTGTTTCCTTGCTGGGGGGAGGCGAAGGAGGGAGACAGGAAGACAGGCAGCAGCTGACTTTGAGCAGGCAAACTGTAACCAAGCAGGAGAGGTGTGAAATCACAGAAATCACCTAGACTTTGAATCAAAGCTGCGTTTGAATGCCATCTCCGAGACCTGTGACCTTGGGCAGGTCACTGAGGTTTTCTGCGCTTCATACATCCCTCACTTGTGAAATTCAAGGCAGGCAAGGGGAGACGAAGGTTTATGAAATCAGACAGGGGCTAAAGAGAAAGCAGAGGATTGGGGTTGATTTGTGAAATAGCAGACCGTTAGGACATGGATTGCGTGGGGAGGGCAATAGAAGGAGGAAGGAGTGCTACAGGTTTATGACGAGCAATAGGTTTCTAAGCCCGTTTTTTATGCTGTAATAAAGTGGGCAATGACTGACTGGGTGATTTATAAGGAACATAGACTTATTTCTTACAGATCCAGAGTTTGGAAAGCTGGAGACCAGTGAACCTGGCATTTGGCAAGGATTTGGTGTTGAGCCATCCTGTGGTGGAAGGCAGAAGGATGAGAGAGTGAAGGCCCTTTGCCAAGCCCCAGTGTGATTGGCCATCTCTCTGCAGCACAGTCTTTCTGCAGCACAGCACGGCTGTTGCAGACGCCGGGAACTCTGCCTTTGAGAGTGGAGCTCACGTGTTCTTGTTTCCCCTGCAGTTTTTCCACTACTCACAAGGACAAGTGTACATCGGGGACTATCCACCATTTAAAGACCGAGTCACCTGGGCTGGGGACCTTGACAAGAAAGACGCATCAATCAATATAGAGAATATTCAGTCTGTTCACAACGGCACCTATATCTGTGATGTCAAAAATCCTCCTGATATCGTCGTCCGGCCCGGGCAGATCAGGCTCCACGTGGTGGAAATAGGTACTTCCCACGGTGGTGGATGTAATGGGACGTGGTCTCTTTCATCATGTGTAGCTAGAGAATAAGATTTATAGTTCAAGGTGCATTTGGAAAGAACTGTTTTTGGAGTTTATTTTTATGGTGTTGGATATCAAACCCAGGCCTTATAAATGCTGGCCAAGTACTCTACCACTGAGCTACATCCCCAAGCCTTGCAGGGGTGGTTTCTGCCTTCGAGCTGTGCTTCCCATCTCTGTGGACTCTGAGGCTTGGGCCAGCAGAGCTGATGGTTGGGAGAACTGCTGTTCAGTCAGCACAAGCAGGAGGCTTCCCTTCCCTGGAGCCCGGGGCTCTGATTTCAAGCCCGTTAGTGATTCAGTGTTAAGAGCAAGGACAACCAAATTGACTATGGTTGGATGAAGTGGGCTGTAGAAAAAGGAGATTGAGTCTGTCGGATATTGTCTGGGATGATAGGTTAGTATCTCTTACAGCAATACAGAAACTTCTTCCCTTGTTTGAGATGTGCAGGGAATGCAGGTTTCAGTGTCTCCTCTTGAGACAGCCTTCTGCTGGAGATGATTGGTGTCAATTCGCGTCTCCAGGTTTGCTTTGGCTGTAGAATGTGGAGAGGGGTTGTGGGGGTAGACATGCTTGGTTCTCTAGGTCGCTTTCAACCGACAGGCCATGGGTATGCCAGCCGTGGGTCACCATTAGACGTTGCTCTGTGTAGTTTGGCTAATGAAGGAGGATAAATAAAATGCTAACTGCTAAAGGAAGACCCCTGCTTGTTAAATTAACGAAATGCCTTTTCTTCTCTCTGTCCCCACCCCCCTCACACTGTTCTCTCCTCTAGACAATTTGTTGGTGTTCCTGGTTTGGGTGGTGGTGGGCACAGTTACTGCCGTGGTCCTTGGCCTCACTCTGCTCATCAGCCTGGTTCTGGTTGTCCTCTACCGAAGAAAGCACTCGAAACGGGATTACACTGGGTAAGAGCTGCTGTCTGTCAGAGGAGGGCTGGAGAGAAGGAATCAGGAAAAGCACCGTGAAGGAAGCATTATCTGCTGTTTGCTTTTCCATCGGGCCCAAGCGGTCCTCGGTGTTTTGGTGTGAGGAAGCAGCCATCAGTGGCTTGCTGTTCGCTGCAGAAGAGGATGCCAGTCTCTCTCCTGTAGTTTTCTTCTGAGGTTTTGGGAGATGAATTGCTCAGCAGTCAGGTACTGAGTTTCAGTTCCATCCACTCAGCAATTAGAACTCTTAAGCCACAGACATCACTTACCCAATTTAAGGGTTTAACTTTGCCAGGCATGGTGGCACACGTCAGTAATTCTGGTACTTGGGAAATAGTTCAAGGTCATACTTGGCTACCTAGTGGGTTTGAGGCCAGCCTGGGCTACATGAGACCTTGTCTCAGAATAACAGCGGGGCCTGGCAAGATAGTTCAGCAGGTAAAGATGGTTGTCCCCAAGATGAATGACCAGAGTTTGATCCCTGCAGTCCATACGGTAGGAAGGAACTAACTCCTCGTAAATTCTCCTTTGACCTCCATTTGCATGCCATGGTATACATGTTTGTGCCCCCTCCCCACACCCTCAGATTCCCCACACACAAATAAACAAATGTAAAACGTGGAAATGAGAAAAGGTTAAAAAACAGTTTAATCGTAATGTGCTGCTACTAATCTTACAAGGGCCTTCCTTTCGCTTGCTAGCTGGAGATGCTCTGCTAGTAAATGACCCCCCTGGCCCGGTGTGAGGCAGGGCTTCTCTGCTGTGTTCCCACCCCACTACCACCTGAGCAGCCTCAGCACTTCGCTCTTTCTTGCTTGCGTGCACCTACACCGGGAGAGTAAGAGTTAATGTCAACACGTCACAGGAAGAAGGAAGATGTGTGTGACTTTGTTACGATGTCTCTCACAAGGGACTTCTGAGTGTAGGGCGGTGTCTAACTGCAAGACCTTCTCTTTTCCCCACTCCAGCTGGAAAGCTAACCCATGTAAGCTATAGCACTCACGCGGTAAGCTGGATTCAAGTTGGTCTAGCCCGAGCAGCGTCACACATGCACAAGCTAACTTGAGCCATCCTAGAGGAACTGTGGTTAGAGAGGGCTGCATGCCCGGATGGCGGGAGCCTCTCTCTGTGGGCTTTGCTGACCTCGAGTTGTTAGGAGCGCTGTGTTTAAACAAGTCTAGAGTGTTCTGACTCAGGTATTACTTGCTTGGAATGCGTCTGTTCTGCTGACTGTTGTTCCCTTGCATGGGGTGTGTTTTAAATACAGTGGGATTGATGGTTTTCAACTTGAGACTCATCTAAGGTAGTAACGCTTCAGGCCGTACTTCTCGCTTGGGGTTAATGAAGTGGGCAGGAAGATGTTTCTTTCCAGGGCCCTGCATGGCACTGTGGTTGCTGCTAGTCTCACTTTGGTCCTCACTCCACCCCCCACACCATTTCCTGCTTTTCTTCTTGCTGTGCTGGGACCAGATCCTACTTACCTTCCCTTTAAGAAAAAAAAAAAAAAGAGTGGGGCTGGAGAGATGGCTCAGTGGTTTAGAGCACCAACTGCTCTTCCAGGGGACCCTGGTTCAATTCCCAGCCCCCACATGGCAGCTCACAGCTGTCTGTAACTCCAAGATCTGACACCCTCACACAGACATATATGCAAGCAAAACACCAATGTATATAAAGTAAAAAAAAAAAAAACAACTGAAGACACATTGGCACTGTAACAGGACTGGGTCTCCTCTTCGACTCCCACTAGACACATGGTAACTGATCACATTGACCATTGCTGTTAATATTATGTGTACATGTTCAACCCATTCCCCTGGTTGACACTAACCAGCCAGCTTGGTGCTAACCCAACAGCTAGGATGGTTTGTTCATGGGTGTGTCGTTTGACCGTACTGAAAACATAAAATGTAACATCCAGAGGAAGTTCTGTTCATCTCAGTGTGTGTGTGCATGTCCTCCATGTAAAATACGTGTGTGATTTTCATACATGAATTCTATTGTTGACCATTAAGACCTTCTTTGCGTTAGAATAATTGAATAGTTTGGCGGGGGCATGTAACCTCCCATTCCAGAGAGGGCAGTTTGCAAAGTGCCCAGGATGCTTTGGTCTCGGTAACGACACTTTCGATGTGGTCCTCTCCAGACTCCTTACTTGTTAAGATAGTGTGTCAGCACTACTGACACAGCCCTAAGAACCTGCTTCCTGTTCGGTTTCCCCCACTTAGTCATGGGGGTAGCACTTTTTAAAGATGTCCCCATGCTTCTCACAGAGCTCAGTCCATGTGACATTCCAGAGTTTCTCATGGTCATGACTTCTGGCTGTTTGTGTTTTGAGGTTTTTGTGTTTTTTGGTTTTGTTTGATTGTGATGTTGGTAGAAGGAGAGCCATGGTGCTGAATCCGGATGTGGCCTGTGATTTTTGAAATTCATCCAGAAGAGGCTTTCCTTGGATGGGGACTAAAGCACTTGGCCATTAAGCTAGTAGAACTTACTCCTTTTGTTTTTGTTTTTTTGTTTTGTTTTGTTTTTCGAGACAGGGTTTCTCTGTGTTATTTTGGTGCCTGTCCTGGAACTTGCTCTGTAGCCCAGGCTGCCTCGAACTCACAGAGATCCTCCTGGCTCTGCCTCCCGAGTGCTGGGATTTAAAGGTGTGCGCCACCACCTCCTGGTGAGCTTACTCCTTTTTTTGTTTGTTTGTTTTTCTTTTTGGTTTTTCAAGAGCTGGAGGGATAACTCAGCCGTCAAAGGCTAGGCTCACAACCAAAAATATAAGAGCATCCCCCTTTTAACGTTTATCCTGAATCCGGGTGGAGGGCAGGAGGGGAAATAGCACACCGCAGAGAGAAAGTGTTGCTACTTGCCGCCCTCGGCCCCGTGCGGACTGGTTTAGAAGACCGCCAGAGTGTCAGGAGCGGAAGGGAGTTCTAAGCTACTGATTTTGCTGGAGACCTGCTGTTTTGTTTTCTGTTGTTTTGCTTTTAAGTATCTGTTGCTCCATTGTGCCACGACTTTCATCACTTTTGTTTCCATTTATTGTAATTTTTCGTTTTTACATCTGTTCTTCAAATTGTCACTTCATCAGCTGCAGTACATCAGAGCGTTTGTCGCCAGTTAAGCAGGCTCCACGGAAGTACCCCTCCGACACAGAGGGCCTAGTAAAGAGTCCGCCTTCCGCCGGATCTCACCAGGTAACAGCTGATGGCCCTCGGCTCTAATGTTTGGTGCGCTCTAACTTCGTGGGTATGAGGGAGAATACTGTGATAGTCTCACTGTAATGGACATGCAGGGAAAGGGAGGAAGATGGAGGAATTGAAGGGCTGGTCTAAGAAGACCACAGGAAAATGTGTGGCAAAGAACTAACTGATCTTAGGAATGTCTCCCACCAAACCACCACCAATATTTATTAAAAAGGTGTCTCCTTTGTGCAAGTAGCAAGTGGCTTTGTCAGCTGTCAAACATTCTTTGGTTGCCCAAGAGAAGAGACTCTAGTAAACTATATTCTAAAGTACTTGGTAAGAATTTAACAGGGTCGAGGGCAGCCTTGTCTACAGAGCGAAATCCAGGACAGGCACCAAAACAACATAGAGAAACCTTATTTCAGAAAAAAAAAAAAAAGAATTTAACAGGGAAGAGCTGGGACATTGGCAGAGGACCTGGGTCCAATCCTCAGAACCCACGTAAAGGAGGAGGGGAAGCTGGATGGTGGTATACACTTAGAGTCACAGGGCTGGAGAGGTAGGGACGAAGGACCCCTTAGGCTCACTAGCCAGCTAGCCTAGCTAACTGGCAAGTCCCAGTCCCATTGAAAGACTGTCTTGCAGGGCATGATGACACACGCCTTTAATCTCAGCACTAGGGAGGCAGAAGCAGGTGGATCTCTGTGAATTCTAGGCCAGCCTGGTCTACATAGTGAGTTCCAGGACAGCCAGGGCTATGTAGAAAGACCCTGTCTCCAAAAAAACAAGGAAAGAGGTGTGCAGGAGACCCTGTATCCAAAGAAAAGTGGAAGACACCTGAGAAACCACATACATGCAAGGCAGTCTTTAGCACATTCACACATGTTCATGCATGCACATGTGCACGCACACACAGAAATTAGCAGGGAAAGTGAGTGAGTGTTCTCAGTATTAATAATAAAGCAAGAAATTTATTTCATGACCAGCCACAGTGGTCAAGATTTATGGTGCAGAGTACCAGAAAATTTGTTTTCAGGGAAAAGTTGATAATCTTGGTATTGATAATAAAACAGAAAATTGGTTTTCTTTAGAAAAAGTTGAGGGGCTGGAGAGGTGGCTCAGCGGTTGGGAGCACTTGGCTGCTCTTGCAGAGGACCCTGGTTCAGTTCCCAGAACCCACATGGTGGCTCACAGTCATTTATAACTATAGTTGCAAGCAGTCCAATCCCCTCTCCTGACCTCCACAGGCTGCAAGCACGGATGTGGTGTACGTACATATGTGCAGGCAAAATACTCAGAGAGAAACAAAATAAATAAATCTGAAAAATGTTTAATTGAGAGGAAATGCTTGTCCGGATAATTTATAGGCTAGATGAATAAGGAAGGGTGTTTGGTTTCTGCTTATTGTGGGAGGTTCTGAAGAATGTCTTTCATTAGGAATTTAGCACAGGGCCCTGCACCCTGCTTTGTATTGTGCGTCTAGTTTTGAACCATAACTATGACTTTGTCAAAGCCTCGTAGCTTAGTGCCCGTGGGGTCTGTGTGGAATAGAAACCATTCTCAGGAATTTGGCCGGTTCTGCTTTGCCCTAAAGAGGTGATAGCTGAAGGGACTGGACTTCACAAACGGTAACAAGAATATGTATGTTCCATACATAACACTTGAGGTCTTCTTCCACAGGTCTTACATGTGGTGAGGGTGGTGAGGAAACCTACATCGTCGAGGAACCTGAGGCCTCGCTCTAAAAGCACACCATGCTGTCAGGGTTGGGGTCCAAACCCAGCCTCCTAGACAGCAGCTGTTCTGTGGTGGCACCAGGCCATAACCTGTTCCTGCCCCCTCCCTGCTCTCTCTCCCTCCATTGCCACAATATACCTCAGTTTACTGATTTGGGTCCTAACGAGGAATAGGGCTATGATGAAGTCAGGAGAGTTACAAATAGGTTTAATGGCTTTGGAAGCCCTGGGGAAGCTTTGTTCTGCCCTTGGAGTTCTGCCCATTGCTCTTCTGCTGAAAACGAACTCTTAGTTCTGAACAGTGGAACAGTGGCTTTTGAGACATCGTAAACTAGGTCACGCAACACTCTGATCTCAGAGAAAAGGAACAGTGCAGGCCCTGTGACTGCACCAGCGTGCCACAAACTAGTTCAGAGAGGGAAAGCTAGTTCACTGACCTGAGGAGGTGGAACCGTGAGTTTGAGACAGGAAAACAGACATCACAGAGGAAGAGGGTGTATGCCCATGAGTGTATGTGCGCACTTCACAAACCTGGAGTAGCGTCTCTGAGAGTTTTGGGCTGAGTATAGATTTGTGCATACATGGTAGAACGCGTTTGAGACCGGGGAAAGAACTGCAGTGCTTGGAGCTCACCAGGAGCTGGGAATAGTTTGTAGAGAAACCTGTTAGCCCTGGCGCTTGGAGTAGTCACACCTTTGTAGGTGCTTAAATATCCAGATAAAGGGTACTCGGGACCCATTTTTACAGAGCTTGAAAAGAAGCCTTTAGAGATTTCAACTCATCCAGAAGGAATTTAGCCGAATGGCACATCAGAATTCAACAATTCCCAGCAATCCAGTGCCCGACAGTGTAAAATTCATAATGTCAAACCAATCAAAAATGTCTAGGCATGTGGCCAGGTGTGGTCACATACTTGTAATACCAGTACTTGGGAGGCTGAGGCGAGAGGATTGCCTAAACACCAAGCTGGGCTCCATAGAAACCCTGCCTCAAAGAAGGCTTAGGGAAACGAGGCATACAAGAAGCAGGTAACTAGTACTCGCTTCGGCAGCACATATACTAAAATTGGAATAATACAGAGAAGATTAGCATGGCCCTGTACAAGGATGACACACAAATTCGCGAAGTGTTCCATTGAGAGAGAGAGAGAAGGGGAGAAGGGGAGAAGGGGAGAAGGAGAGGAGAGGAGAGAGAAGAGAGAAGAGAGAAGAGAGAGAGAAAATCAGGTAACTAAATCAGCAGATAGAAACCAACTATCCCCTGGGGCCTAGGGGTTGGAGAGATGGCTCAGCAGTTAAGAGCTCTTGCTGCATTTGCAAAGGACCTGGGTTTGGTTCCTAGTATTCACAGTGTGACTCACAATTGTCTGTAACTCCAATTCTAGGGTATCTGACACCCCCTTCTGGCTTCCTTGGGCACCAGGCACACACATAGTGAACATACATATATGCAAGCAAACATTCACACACATAAAACAATAAACCTTTTAAAATATGAACCCAGAAATGACAGAGATAATAGGATTCTTTTTTTGTTTTTTGTTTTTTTGGTTTTTATGTTTTTTGAGACAGGGTTTCTCTGTGTAGCTTTGGAGCCTTTCCTGGATCTCGCTCTGTAGACCAGGCTGGCCTCGAACTCAGAGATTCACCTGGCTCTGCCTCCCAAGTGCTGGGATTAAAGGCGTGCGCCACCACCGCCCAGCCGATAATGGGATTCTTAAACAAGGACATTAAAGTCGTTTTCTTACAAGTAAACGAGGAGATAGAACTTTGCACATAATGAAGAAAGATCCGTCGGACAGGTGGGGTGGGGGATGAGGACACTGGGTGCTGCTCACAGACCAGGGCAGCTGTGCTGGATAGAGCAGGACAGAGACAGACTGAGCACAAGCTTCAGGCCAGCCTGAGTTACAGAGCAGGGCCGATGAAAACTGAGCGGGAGGGGGGGGGGGCACAGTAAAGATTAGTAATAGGTATTCCAAAAACCAAACCAAACCAGAATTTTCCATTTAATTCGGGGGTGGGGGGGCTGCCTTTGACTGACTGAAATCATGGGAAGCAAAACTCTGAATGAAAAGGGACTGTAGTAAACTCAGCTTATTAATTACATTGATAAGTATTCAGAACACTCTAATTAAAAGTTGCAGGGGTTAGGGATCTCAGTGGCAAAGAGTATACTTTTTTTTTTTAGATTTATTTATTATGTATACAGAAGAGGGGTGCCAGATCTCATTACAGATGGTTGTGAGCCACCATGTGGTTGCTAGGAATTGAACTCAGGACCTCTGGAAGAGCAGTCGGTGCTCTTAACCTCTGAGCCATCTCTCCAGCCCGAGAGTATACTTTTTAGCATTCCACAAAACCCTAGATTAAGTTTCTAAGGTAGATGATAGATAGATAATAGAGATAGATAGATGGATAGATGGATAGATGGATAGTAGGTAAGTAGGTACATAGGGGATGTCAGATTGAATAAAGCACACTTTTGCTTGGTATATATAGCACATACCAAGCTTGGGAGGCTGAGTCAGGAGGATCAAGAATTCGAGGCCAATCTGGGTACTCCCAAGACCTGATCTCTCCAGGTGGTGGTGGTGCGCACCTTTAATCCCAGCCCTTGGGAGGCAGAGGCAGGTGGATCTCTGTGAGTTTGACCACCACTATGACTAGCTTCAAAATATCTTTTGTTGCAGCCCTTTTCTCTCAGCCTCAGGTGGCTGCCTTTTGGCATCAAGTAAAACTGGGTAAAAGGAAGAAACTCGGGGTTTCCTCGTGTGCATTATCTATTATGAATGAGACATCTGCCAGAAGCCCCCACAGACTTCTTTTTCCTAGCCCCTTAGGCCAAGAGTGGGTCACTTCTTCTAGTCACCTGCAAGGGTCAGTAATTGTGACTGGCTGAGACAACATCTTGATTCACCCTAGGGACCCAAATGAAGTCCTTAGTCTCAAAAAAAAAAAAAATGATGGTGAACAGCAGGAACACAGGAAGGCTCCACCAGCACAGCAGGAGACAGGATGGGTTTGGGAGTTGAGTTAGGAAGGCTCTGTTCAGAGCTTGGGGCACAATAGCATGGGAGGAAAAATAAGCAAGAAATTTCCCTTTATGAAGCTTCATTTTTACCATAACTGGTTTTAGATAATTTGTGTGATTGAGGAGTTGGTTTTCTGGGTCCTTTTCTGGAAAGAGTCAATACTTGGCATGCAGAGGACAGGTATCTGGAGTGCAGTGATTCGATGGAATATTTATGTATTTTTCAATGGCTGTATTTAGACACTGGGAAGTTTCAAGATGTACATCTCTTGTAGCTTCCTAGTCTTCACAGTGGTCCTGTATGATGAATTATTTTATTGCCTCTGCTTTGCTCTGAAGGCTTATTTAGGTTGAATTACTCGTGAGCTGGTCTTTAGACCTGCATCCGTCCAGTTCTAAGACACACGCAAATTCTTTCCTGCTTGACCAATTCTTCTCAACTCTCTTAATAATCAGAACTCATCTCGTTTGTCTCAGTGTCAAAATACACTGTTTCACTTTTATGTCTGGCTTTTAATATGTGTGGTTCCCATTGGATAATAAATAAAGCTGCTTTGGCCTATGGCAAGGCAGCTTAGAGGCAGGTGGGAAATCCAAGCAGAGATAGATGGAGGTTAAAGGTGGAGTCAGGGCAGACACTGAGAACCTCTGCCAGGAGAAGCAAGATGTGAGAGAACAGGTAATGCCATGAAGCCACGTGGCAAAACATAGATTAATAGGAATGGGTTGAATTAAGTTACAAGAGCTAGTTAAAAATGAGCCTGAGCCATGGCCATACAGTTTGTAATTAATATAAGCCTCTGTGTGTTTACTTGGGACTGAGCGGCTGCAGGACCGGGCGGGACACACAGGAAAACTTCCAGCTACAACACAGTGAAGTAAATCCTGGAAACAGTGTTTTGCCAACAGTCGGTGAGCACAAGGTGAAGGCAAGTGTTCCCTCTCAGGGAGTGAGTTTTTTCAGTCTGTGAAGTAGACACAGGTGGGTGGCTGACTCCAAGGCCAGCCTGGTCTACATAGTAAGGTCCAGGCTAGCCAAAGCTGCAAGAGTGAGGCCCTGATCTCAAAAAAGAAAAAGTGAGCCATTTCATGCCTGAGGGATCAGAGTCAAATTATCCAAGGTTGCAGGGTCTCTGGAAAGCGTTCTGCAGGGTACACTGTGAGGGAGCCTGGTGGAGTCACCATGACTGTGGGGTACACTGAGGACTGTTGGTGGGGTCACCGTGACTGTGGGGTACATTGAGGACTGCCGGGTGTGGTCACCGTGGCTGTGGGGTACACTGAGGACTGCCGGATGGATTCACCATGACTGTGGGGTACACTGAGGACTGCGGGATGTGGTCACCATGGCTGTGGGGTACACTGAGGACTGCGGGGTGTGGTCACCATGGCTGTGGGGTACACTGAGTGAGGACTGTCGGGTGTGGTCACCATGACTGTGGGGTACACTGAGGACTGTCGGGTGGAGTCACCACTATGCAGAGACTTCTAGAAGGACCCTCTTTTTGGACCTCCTTCCTTCCTCCTTCAGCAGCATGTTCTATTACGAAATTAAATTTGATAGTTTGGGATTCAGAGCTGATTGCGTCTCTAGTAAAACGATTTCAACTAAAAGAACAGACCACCTCAGGCGTTGTGTTTCTTGAAATTTTTGTTTTGTTTTTGAAACAGGATCCCCCTATAGCTCAGGCTGGCCCTGAACTCATACAAACCAACCTGCCTCTGCTTCCTAAGTGCTGGGATCGAAGGCGAGCACCACCACACCTGGCTTCTTGAAACATTTTTAAGGCCTGTTGTGTAGTAAATTACTGGGGTGGTAGCCTAACAACATTTTTACTTCATTGTTTTGTAATAGTTATTGGGGTGTGGGAGCGGTTAAGAGGTTGAATGTTCAACTGTAGAGTAAAGCAGCTGGGCTGCTGTGGGTCCGGTCACTGCTCTTTTCCCGCATGTGACGACTCTCTTAGAAGTAGTGAGCTCACTTCTAGATCAATCTTGTTTCCCTGGATTCTCCTAAAGTCCAAAGTTGTCTCATTGATTGTCAAAATCAAGGTCCTGAGACATGCTCCACAGAGACCCCAGTGGACATTATCTTTTAATGAGCCCCCAAACCTGGCTTCTAAGACCTGTACTAGATGGAGCTGACCCCTGGCCTCAACCATGCCCCCACAGTCCTCCGCATTAGTTTATACATCCCTTCCCCTGGCCTGGCCTCTCCACAGTCTCAAAGTTCTAGGTGGTCGAGTAACGGAGACCCTGACTTTAGACCTGCTGTTTTCTAAGGGTGAGAAGGAATTGACTCATCAGGCTTTGGTGGGCAACTGTTCTTTAGTTACCGGCCCAAGCTTAGTTCACTGCCTTTCCAGGCAGTCTCGACAGGAAACACAGTACTGTCTCACATGAAGTACTTCCTGGAATGTTGACATTCACTGACTGGTGCAGATGACTCTGTATGCTTTCCTTCTCTTAGTTTCCTGCTCGCACACTGTGTCAGGAACACCACCACTCCAAAAAGAAGTGCTGAAAACAGCCGGTGCTGCAGATCAGTCAGGCGGACGCTCTGCTTTTGGTTCACGGGATCAGTTAGTTGTCTCAGTGTTTTAAGGTAGACTTGTGTGACGTGATGCTGGCGCTGACAGCTGGCATCTGTCGGGTGTGTGCTGTCCTGCACTGCCTCGATGATTCACAGGTACCATTTCAGTCTCATCACAGGGTCAAAAGGTCTCCTCATTGGAGCTTATTCAAAGTATGCCCGATGCCATATGGCCATCTGCCAGGCTGCCATATGGCCATCTGCCAGGCTGCTGAGAGAGTGCCTCATGAATTCTGAGTGTGGCTTCCCCCAAGTCCAGATAGGTCTCGTGACTGACTGATTTCAGTACTTCTGATCTACCATTCCACAGTCTTGGGCCTGGGCCCATCTCCTCTGTGGAGGTCAGAATGCAGGATCTTAGCTTACACACTGGAGGACATATGTTGGGTTCCTGGCTACTGATGGTGTGGCTACTGCGCTTGCTGTTGTATTATAGTAGGAAGCTGAAGGACACCATTGGACCTCTCAGAGTTCCCTGGGTTGAGAGAAGACCTGACTTTGGGTCGTGCTGTATTTTTCTTTTTTAAACCAGAGCTGTTTTGTTATGCTTATTTACAATTTTACAAGTTTAAAAGGAATTGGAAAAGTATTTCATGTAAACTGCCCTCTGGCAGTTGAACCATTAGCCTCTGCCCAGACTTTGGCTCCTGAGAGTCAGGCATTTATTTGCTCAGGTCCCAGGAGCCCAGCATATGTCCTCCAGTGTGTAAGATTGGACTCTGACAGCCACCGTAGACTTCATCGACTTCCTCGATGCTAAGAGGAAAGGGAAGAACTTGTACTTCAGAGCTTTTCTTTACATTCCTTAGCTTGTGAATTAAAAAAATAAATAACTTGGGAAGACAGTTAACTGGTATTGGACCTCAGAGAGGTAGTCTGGTAATGCAGTAGTGGAGGGCATCTCTAGCCTGTCCAAAACCTGAGGACCAGTCTCTAACACCAAAGAGAGGAGGGGTAGTACAGAAAGCAGCAAACCTTTAATCAGTCATCATAGGGTCAGACTGAAAGGATCATGTTGTATTCATATTGAATATTTAAAATGTTTGAGGACCTGTATGTATAAAGTGACCAGCACAAATTAATTCTATGGATGAGATCATTTTCTACCAGGATGATTCTGAAACTCAAGATCTCCATGGCCCTTGGGTTGGTCAAGGGCCCAATCTAGTCCTTATGCCCAGTCCCAGTTGCAAAGGCTGATGAGTGCTTTGTCAGCTGGTAAAATAAGGGACATTGCCAAGAAGGAATGTGATATTTCCATAGAAATGTCTAAGTGTGCACAAAACCAAAGGGAATAACAGAAGTAATTTTCATGTACCCGCTTTGGTGGCTGCGGTGGATGCTTAGTCTGGTTTTAAGGTCAGTCCCGAACGTATCATTATAAGAAACCTTGACTCTTCAAAGGGGAGGAGTCCTTGCTTTGAAAGCCTATAGTATGGCTATAATGATTGCTTCTGTTCCTGGAGCTAAGGGACCATCGGTTTTTCCAAACCTCTAATTCGGCTTCTCTTCTCCAGGGCCCAGTCATATACGCACAGTTAGACCACTCTGGAGGACATCACAGTGGTAAGATTAATAAATCAGAGTCTGTGGTGTATGCGGACATCCGGAAAGACTAAGAGAAGACCCCAAACCTATCTTAAGCAAGAAACAAATCCAAAGTGGACTCGTGTGCAGATAATGCCCCAAACCACGTGTGGCCTTGAGGACTCAAGCAAGGACAAGCACATGTATACTCAGAGAAGAAAATGTATAAAGGATATGTATATTCTATTTAATCTTCCCGATGCGAGAGGCCAGTGTTGCATGGTGAAGAAATGGTATGAGTCTACATAATGTAAATTGTCTTGCTCTTTCTGTATATTCTTTCAGAGTCATTTCTAATTGGAAAGTATGAGAAACATCTCTGTCATCGAGTGATATGGTTTGCCTTATTGGAGACTTCACAGAACTCTTAGTATTTCCAGCAGACGTGGCCTTTTCACCCAAGGGCTCAACCTGTCGTATTAGCATTTCTTGTAGTTAGAGAATGAGGTGTTCAGTGGACGCAAGTCTCTCACGGTATCAGAACCATTTGTTCCTGCTAGCTGACACACACCGTCCATTAGCCATGGCACCTGAGAACAGTGAGAAGTTTGTGTTGATGCTTTTCTAACATAGGAGGGAATTTGCAGCCTGGGATTGTCCTCACCATCCTTCAGTGGATGCTAAGGTCTCTCTAAATAAGCTTTTGTCACTGGGTGGACAGCACAGCTGACTGAGGGTATTTGTGGTTAAAAGGGTACAGATTGCAGAGCCCAAGCATGACGTTAACATGGGAAAAACTTCAGAGGGGGCCGGCATTCTCCTTTTTCTTCTCAGCAATTCCATAACCAAACCGCACATTCCAGATACCTCCTGACAGGTGCTCTACCTTCTCAGGGCTGTGCTGAGACAGTGTAGATGATGCTGGTGCTCTGTGGCCTTTGTTGAAATGACACCTCGTCTTAAGGGCCTCTTCCATCTGATTCTGTGACCTCCCTGCCCAGTCAGAGCCAGATTCTCTGTCAGCCCAAGCCAGTCTTCTTCCCTAGACTGGAGCAGTTTGCTGTCAGCATCCTGGGCTGAGACAGTAGCCTGGTTCCAACTGCTTGCGGAACGGTGCTCAGGCCTCACAGCCTAACTCCACACACCACCTCCTTTGGAGTATCAGTCCCTTTCCTGCAACTCTGCATTCTGGGGCCTGGCTACAGATAACATCGAGGTCACATCCAAATGACAGACCTGCCCTCCCCATGTCTTCTGACCCGAAGAAGGAGACATCCTAAAACTTACGTGGGAATTGTGAAGGGACCCCTAAAAGGGATGGCTTACAGATTAAAATTCCTGTCTGTATTTTCTCAATGGAAATGTATCCAGCTTGGGAGAAGTATCAAATTCATTGTTACTTTTTGATACTTTCATTTGTACTTCTGTGAATACTTTAATACATTTTTTTCAATTTCTGAATGGTGGTGTCTGCTTGTTTTTAATCAAAAAGAAAAAAGACAAGGCTTTTCGTTTGTACCAATACAATACAGCCACACCAGCCGTTCTCCTGTATACACTGCTGTGTGCCTACTTCAGGGCCTTTATGCCACTGTCCCCAAGGCCCAAAACAGGACTTCTGCAGATGTTTGTGTGGCCTGTTCTCTAGCTCCTTAAGTCTATCAGATGTCCCCTTAGAGAGACCTTCTGCAACATATAAAAGCCACCTCAGGCCAGTGAGATGGCTCAGTAGGCCTGACAAGCTAAGTTAGGTCCCCGAATTCACATGATGGAAAGAGGGAACTGGGTCCTGAGGGCTGTCTCTGACTGTCACGTGCTTGAGTATGCGTGTTTGTGTGTGTGTGTGTGTGTGTGTGTGTGTGTGTGTGTGTGTGTGAGACATTTTCATGCATGTGCCATTATTCCTTACTCTGACTTGTTATTTCCCAATGTCCACAATTTTAATTTTTAGATTTATTTTATATGTATTAGGTTTTTGCCTGCTATCCTTAGAGTTCTGATCTGGCTTATTGTGAGTTTTGTTTATATTTTATATATTTTGGGACAATATTTCATATAGTCCAATTCCTGATCCTACTGCTTCAACCGCTCCAGTGTTGGGAGGACCGGTGTGTGCCATCACCCCTGGTGGATTAGGGAGACTGATTTGACTCTTCTTTTATGCATGTTCAAAGTTTTTTCAGAATAACATAGTCTTGACTCCACAGGAAGCAAGTGCAGGAGGACCACCCCCATGGCAGTGCTTGGCTAAGTCCCTGACACCAGGTCTACAGTGCCTCGGGCTCCTCCTCTACAAAAGCTCACCATCATCCCTAAACAGGGCAGGATTAAGTCTGCGATCCAGGGGACATCAAGGCCACCCCGCTGCTTTCAGAACAGAATCCCAGGGGTTCCCTTAGCTCAGCTCAGCCTGCTGGACCCAGGCCTCCAGGAGAGCCTGTGGATGGGGCTGGCATGTTGCCTGTGCAGCTGAGAAGCCAGAACCCCAGCCGGCAGCAGGAGGAAGGCCAGCAACACCGAGTTCTCCCTTGAGAGAGGTAGAAACGACGGAAACCCCTGAGGGTTCCATCTCTCCCATCCGGAGAGCCTGAACTTATGAAAGCCGGGAGCTCACTTCATATCCTTGGTAACCAGCAACCCATACACATCACTAGAAAGCACCAACTCTGCTTGGTCAGTGGTATCGTTTGTGGCATGGCTCTTGACAGATGAAGTGACCATGTAGTGTTTCTGTTTCTTTCTACCTTCACCAAACCCTCAAACTGAAACTAAGACCCTGGACAGCTAGATCTCTGTCTTCTGCCCTTCCATTCCCCCATGCCCCACACGCCCAGATCCTGGAGAAAACTGCTCTCGGGCATGCAGAACACTGATCTGGATAAAGAAGAAATGAGGGGCTTTCCTTCAGAACAGCATATCAACCTGTGGGTCACCACTCCTTTGGTAAACCTCTATCTCCAAAAATACTTACATTATGATTCAGAACAGTAGCAGAATTGCAGTTATGAAGTAGCAATGAAAATAATGTTATGGTTGGGGTCATCACAACATGAGGAACTGTATTAAAGGGTGGCAGCATTAGGAAGGGTGAGAACCACTGCTATAGACCAAACAGTCCCTGCCCTCTCCTTGTTCCTCATTGCTAAGTGGACAGTGGCTGGGCAAAATATATAATCCAAGCCTGATGAACTTTGTGCTACAAAAGAGTAAGAAAGGCGAACCGCCGGCACGCGCCAAGTCTTAGGAGTGATTAGGTCTCACTGCCGCGTCACCCGGCCGCCATCTCAAGGAGCTCTGGCCTCCACTTGGTTTCTTCACGCTCAGTGCCTGGCCCAGGACCGTTCTCAGTGTGGCTCGCTGAAGAGACAGATCTACTCGCCCAGCAAGCATGCAGAGGCAGCTGTAAAGTGCCCAGTGCTTTTCTATACTGGGGGAGCCATGAACAGAACAGCAAAGTCCTGCTATTCGTGTTCCTGTGGGGAGATCAGAGAAGGGAACACTGGGCTGGCACAGGAGCGAACTGATGGGGCCAGGGAGCTGCTATTTTATTTCCAACCATTTTAAATGTGCATTTGTGTGTGTGTGTGTGTGTGTGTGTGTGTGTGTGTGTGTGTGTGCCCGTTATTACTATGCTAACCTAAAGTTAATTACAAATATGGAAGCCTGGTGGTGGGTGCACACCCTTAATCCCAGCACTCAGGAGGCAGAGGCAGGGGAATCTGGGTTCGAGAGCAGCCTGGTCTACAGAATGAGTTCCAAGACAGTCAGGGCTACACAGAGAAACCCTATCTCAAAAGAATGGCTACACCCATATGTAACAACATCATCTTGCCATGTTGAATTAAAACATTTCTTCTGTATGTGATAGCGAGCCCACGCCACCACGTAAGTGTGGAAGTCAGAGGACATCTCGGTGAAGTCAGTTCTCCCCTTCCACCACGTGGGGCCTGCAGAACAAACTCGTGAGGTTCATCAACAAGCCTGTGAGGCATCTTGCTGGCCAAACACAAACGCTTTGGAAGATGCATTCTGAGAGCCAGAGTTTTGGTTTTATCTACTTCCCAGTGTGTAGTCAGATTTCCTTTGTTGTGAAAATGGCATTTTTACAAGTGGTTTCTTCAACTCGGGATCCAAGCGTGGCCCTCGTAAAGATATGCAGGGTGGGGGATGAGGGAGGTCTGTTTTAAAGGCAAACATGGGATCATGATGCTCTCGCAGTTTGCCTCTGTTATCCTTTAGCATTGGTGCCAGCAGGGAAGGAAGCTGGCCCTCAGTCAGTCAGTCCTACAGCCAGGACTCCTCTGCTCTGCATGCACCAGGGCATTTTAAGTTACTTCTAAACCTGCAGACATTTCAGGCTGTTTCCAGTTGTTGGTCTAACTAATAATTCTGTGGTCATTTGTCCTTATGAACTATTAAAGAGAAAAACCGCCAACTGTAAACAATTTTCAGCCAGAGGACTCTCAGCTCAGGGTCAGACCAGTCCTTCTGGCTCTTGGAAATGGGACCTAACATCTGAGTGTCGGCAGGGGGGCCCTGAGGCCCCCTCCCTTCTCACATCCTTCCTAAAGCCTTCTGGAGCTGACCGGAAGGCCTGACTTTGAGGGTTGGAAGAAAAACATTGGGGAGTATAAGGCCGGAGGGAGCTTGGGGGTCAACAGGAGACAGGGCGTGTTTACTAAGAGGGAAACAGACCTTTCAGGCTCAAAGGGGTCCTTGGGGACCTGCCGCTTCCAGCTTCCATTTCCTCCTGCAAACAGGATGTGAAACTTTATTGTCCTTTCTGGGCTCTGGCATCCGCTTCTTTGCTGTGGGCTTTTTGGTGTGGCCTTTAGTGTTCTAGCCTTTCGGGGCAAGTTGGTGTTTTGTTTTCTTTTTTTAATGTCTCACTACGTCTGGTGCAAGAAGTCAGACATATTTAATATTCTCACACTTGCTTTTGCTCCCTGCCATCAGAGCTGTGTGGCTGCCACACTGGTGGACAGCTCTGCCTTTGAGGGTACAAACTGATGTCAGACATCGGCACCTGAACCATGGCTCTGCTTGGGTGTGGGGAATAAAGCTAAAGAGAACGGCTTTTTGGCTGGAGGTTCCTCTCTAGGGAGACTGAATTTTGAGTATAGACCATATTCTTGCCTCTTTCTCGGCCTTAGAACATTTCAAAAAGATCTTTAAATTACATTTTAGTGTGTGTGTGTGTGTGTGTGCGCGCGTGTGCGCGTGCGTGCGTGCGTGCGTGCGTGCGTGTGTGTGTGTGTGTGTGTGTGTGTGTGTACCACAGTGCACATGTAGAGGTCAAAGGACAACCTTCCTTCGTCTGTTTTCTCATTCCACCATGTGGACTCCAGGGGTAGAATTTAGGTCTCACTCAGGTTTGGTAACAAAGGCCTTCACCCACTAGGCTGTCTCACCAGCCCATAAATTTCTTTCATTATATTTTTTTCTTTAGCTTTGAAACACTTATTTTTTAATTATGTGTGTGTCAGGGAGGTGGTATGTGCATGCATGCGAATGTTGGTGCACATGAGTGCAGGAAGGAGAGGGCGCCTCAGATCTCCCCTGGAGCTGAGTTAGAGCTGGTTGGTTGTGAGCTCTGTGCTGGGAACTGAACTCCAGTCCTGTGAAGGGCAGTGTGTGTTCTTAACTGCTAAGCCATCGTTTCAGCCCCATAAAATTTCTTTTAACTAGGTGAAATAAATTTTACATTCATTCTGTAGACAATCTTTTGGGATATTCAGTAGACCCATAAGAATATGGAACATTTAGGGAGCTCTGACCTCATTCTTGGTGGCCCAGCCTGACCCCAGAGATTTGTTTAGAATGTATCTGGATGTTCCTGGTCTTCTCCTTGTAAACCTTCCCTCAAGGACATTGCATTGGCCGAGGGAGAGCGTCCTGAAAACTTGTTGGAGAATCTTGGTCCCAAGAATGCAGAGCATCCATTGGACCACATGGTTATTGGCAGCTACCAGACACCACACTGCTTCTTCTGCCAGAAATGCCAAACAGAGCTTGTGTCTAAAGGAACATGATATGTGTCTCTGGCAAGGAGGTCATGTGGTAGAGAGTCCTGCTATGAATCCCTCAGACACAGGGCCTGAGATATCACACCCCAGGCTTGTGGCTGAGTCAATAATCTAATGTTGACTTATTGAAGTTGGCCAAGATAAAAATGCAAGAGTATAAAATGAACAGGAGGAGAGCTAGTACTTGCTTGGAAATGACTTCTGGATCCTGTCCCGCCCCCGCCCCCCCCCCCCCATGAAAAAACGTCAGAGGAAGTTCAAGATTTGGATTCCCTGGCCAAAAACCCCATGGCTGGGCACCTCACAGGCCCCAGGGAATAACCTACTACTATTAATTTTGCTAGATGGAGATGGACATTGTATCAAAATGCCTTCTGAATAAATGCCCGTCTCTAAATCCATCTCGGTCCTCATCAGACAAATTTCTTCATGTGGTGGTTAGTATGAAGACACACTCTAGGCGCAGTTCGAGAGAATGTGTCTTTGGAGTACTTGGCCACAAATGGGATGTGTGTGTCACACACCCCTCCACCCAAGGCACATAGAACCTCACAGAAGAGGAGTGAAAAGATTGTAAAAGCGAGAGGCTGAGGAGGATTGAGGCAAGTAGTCTCGTCTGGACATGGCCGGTCCACGCACTCTCAGGAACTCAGCTGCTGTAATACCTGCACAAGATCAAGCCAATCTACAGCCCTGCGTGGGGATCCTGGGGGGGGGGGGGAACAAGCCCCCACTCAGCAGAGAGGAGAACCATTGACAGCTGATGGCTCCTAGGGGAGGGAAGGTCACCTGTCGTTAGGGTGTGACCCTTGGTCGGTTGACCACGCTCCAGTGGCTAAATTCACCCAAGTCCCAACTTTATGCCCTCTGATTTTCCCTCTTTCATAACCCACTGAATCTGATAAGCGCCTCCCACAGGCACATGGAGGAGGAGTTGGGTGTGTGTGAATATAATCAAAATGCATTGTACACATGTGTGAAACTCAAAGAAAAAAAATGTAAAAAATGATTTTAGTTCCTTGAGGCTGGAGAGTTGGCTCTGAGATTAGGAGATGTGGCTGCTCTTTCAGAGACTCTAAGCTCAGTTCCTGGCCCCCACATGACAGCTCACAATTCTGAGGGATCTGACACCCTCTTCTGGCCTCCATGGGTACCAGCCATGCATGGGGCGCACATACATAGACACAGGCAGAGCACCTGCACACGTAAAAGTATTTGTTTTAAAAAGACTTTGTTTCCTCTTGTAAGTTGTATTTGTTTACATTGCTTTTGCCTATGATTTGCCTGCCCCTCATGCCCCCTGCTTCCTACATGTAGGCATGCATCAAGTCATCACAAAAAGCAGAGGCTCTCTAGAGAGGCAAAGGAGAAACAGGAAGAAATTGTCGTGGGAGTTGGAGAGATAGCTCAGCAGTTAAGAGCACATATTGCTGTTGCAGAGGACCCAGGTTTCAGTTCCTAGCACTCACTCAAAGTGGCTCACAACTGCCTGTAACTCCAGCCCCCAATACCTTTGGCCTCCTCAGGAAACTGCACTCACATGTACAGATGTGTACACACACATATGTATACACACACAATTTGAAATAATATTTATTTTTACTTTATATTTATGGGTGTCTTGCCTGCATGCCTGGTGCCCATGGAGGCCAGAAGAGGACATTGGATCCCCTGGAACTGAGGTTACAGACAGTTCTTAGCTGCCATGTAGCTTCTGGGGATCAAACCTGGGTCCTGGGGAAGAGCAACCTGTGCTCTTGATCCTAGCAAAAAAAAAAAAAAAAAAAAAATCTTTAAAGAAAAACACAGAGCAGCAGTTCAGCCAGTGTCTGCCCGTGCCTCCAGCTAATACTGAACCTTATTAACACTAACATCTTCACATCACAATTATTGGATAACTGCATATTGTCCTGCTTGGGCTACAGAGTGAGTTCAAGGCCAGCCTGAGCAACTTAATAAACCATGTTCCAAAATACATATATATGATAAAGGGGAAAAGAGACAGGAGTAAGAAAAGAGAAGGGAATAGAAAGAAGGAAAAGGAGGAGAAGAGAGGAGGGAAGGCAGAAAGGAGAGGGTCGAGGGTACAGTTCAGTGGTAGGGTGCTTGCCTAGCATGCTTAAGGTCCTGGTTCAAGACCCAGTACTGCCATAAAAGCAGAAGTCTAGAGCAGTGGTTCTCAACCCTCCTAATGCTGTGACCCTTTAGTATAGTTCCTCGTGCTGTGGTGACTCCAACCAGAAATTTTCATTGCTGCTTTGTAAGTAATTTTGCTACTATTATGATATACAGGATAACCCCCCCTAAAGTGGGGTTCTCACAGTATTATGTGAAGCCACAAGAGTCTGTTAAAGGATCTCAAGAATTTGGCTCAGCAATTAAGAGCACTGTCTGCTCTTCCAGAGGGTCCTGGGTTCAATTCCTAGCACCCACATGGCAGCTCACAACTGTCTGTAACTCCAGTTCTAGGGAATCTGGCACCTTCACACCAATGCACAGAAAATAAATTTAAACAAATTATTTTAAAAAAAGACTTTATTAAGATATAAAATGGGGACAATGCACCACTGATGCAGAATGAAGAAGACACAGCAGCTGATCCTGCTGGTCCAGCTGCTGCTGTCCCGTCCTTCTCCCCGGGGAGGTGGGGGTGGGGGCCAACTGCAAGCTGCTCCTGACGCTTGACCCAGTCCTGGCCACCCAAGAGAGCCAATGACTCCTCTCCCTCAGCTCTTAAGGGGTCATGTACGCAGTCAAAACCACGTCCCAGGGCTTGTACCCCTCAAACCATTGGCTGAACAGAACTAATTCCCACAACACCACAGGTTGAGAACCACTCTGATCTAGAGCCACACATGGTGGTACAAACCTATAAATCCAGCACTGAGAAGCATCTTGGCTAGCCTGGGCTATATCGAGACTCTCAAGAGGCTGATGCAGGAAGTTTGCCCCAGGTGTTATGGGGTCTTTCTAGGTTATGCAATGAGTTCTAGGCTAAGCTGGGCTACAAAGGGTGACCCTACAAAGAACAAGGAAAAAACCAACAAACAGCAAAAATCACACATGATTCCACTCTGCTCCTCTTTGAATGGCGTTTGGAGGGTGGGGATGGTGGTATCTCACAGTGGTAGACCTTGGTAGCTGCCCCTTTTCTAGTGGCTTGCCATAGTAAGCTCCTTCACTCGGCCTCCACGCCTACTCTCACACCTTGTAAAGTGCTCTGAAGCGACTGTGAGCAAGACAGAACTCGCCAAAGGCCTTCTGATGCTTGACCTGATATTAAGTGCTGGAGATACAAAGTTGAGCATGGGACAATCCCCTCCCTCATTAGCCCGGGGAGGAAAGAGCCAGAGGCAGCTGCAGCAGTGAGGTGAGCTTCTGTGAGCAAAGACTCCCAGCTGGTCGCAGGCGGAAGAGAGCCGGGAGGCAGAAAAGCCTGAATGCAGGTGATGAGAAACCCCAAACTCCAATAAGGGCTGTTCCAGGTGACTCCACACTGGATTTAGGGGATTTTTTTTTCTCATTAGGAAGCTAATTCTTCCTGTTACATAGGCAAGGGGTGGAAATCTGAAGTTAGGAAAACAATTAATAATGTGACTTACTGCAGAGCGGGGTTATGCATAAAGGAACTGGATTTTTAGCAGCAGTGAGAACAAGATGAGAGACCTGGGAGAAGTATTTAGGAGGATGTGCATGAGCATATAATGAGAATATAATGAGTAGCCTGGGACAGCTAGGTGAGACAGCGCATGCTTGTGATCCCAGCATTCAGGAGGCTGAGGCAGAATTTCTTTGAGTTGGAGAACAGCCTGGCTACATAGTTCCAGGCTGAGCTGTAATGTGATATCTCAAAAGAGAGCCGAAGAATCACGAAAAGCAAAGACTGGTGGTCCCAGTCATGTGAGTAAGCAACCCCAGGGAAGGTGGGATTTAGGGTTGACAATCTGAGGCTGGGGATGCAGGAGCAACAGTAACTAGCAAGTATTGGCATGATGCTAGGAAGTTTCTAGACCTCAGTTTACTTGGCCTCCATATCTGGTCATTCGAACTCCCTGACTGAAAAGCCCGCCTCCAATGTCAGTGTCCTCTCTGTCCCATGACCTATCCCACAGATCAACACCCTTGACCTAAATTCCAGCCTCTTCTCTTTTACTGGCCACTCTCATTCTGACTTGCATCATGATTTACCTTTATCTTGGCCCAGATCTCTCCTAAGAATGAGAGAGGTGAAATCTGGGCAGCCTCAGGCTAGGGATCTACCTCAGTCGTAGGACACCTGCTTAGCCTGTGCACATCCTTTGAGTAGATCCCTAGTGGCTCATATAAAAACCATAGACTTCCAAAATCAGAGATGTGGTCCACATACTTCCTCAGTAGTCATCCCAAGACTCCTATTTTGGGTGGTGCTGATGGGTCCTCGCCCCTAAGCCAGATGGTCCACAAAGCTGGGGTGATGTTCCTAAGCATCACTTGTTCACCTCATTTTGCTCAGTGGGTCTCCTCCAGACCACCTGGGGGCACCCAGTGCTCCAGAGTCCCAAAACAGCTGCAGGACCAAATGCTGTGTGCTGGCCTGGGAAGGCCTTCTCCTGCCTGACTGGTACCTCCTCTCAGCTAGCCCTTACCGTCCTTCTAAAAGCCACAACAGGGTGTGAGCCAGGCTTCCCCCATTGCTCTGCATTTTAATTGCCTGTTTGCTCTCTGGACAGAATTAGGAGTGCTTAACTGGCATTGACACACACAGCCAACCACCTTATGAAAGGCCTCACGCAGATGCTATGAGGATCCCCGTTTTACAAACCAGGAAACTGAGACACAAAGAACTTGCCTCCGAGGGCGCAGACTCAGCAACTAGATCGGGTCCAGTGAGTTTTCAGGTCTATGTCAGGAACCACGGGTTGAACTGTTTCTTGCCTGGCTAATGCCCTGACGTTAAGTAATTCCTGTCGGTCCCCTTGAGGTCATCCGGGTCACTCACTCAATAAACACTAGATTCCCAGGGCTGCTATAAGAAAGAGCAAAAGCAAATATTCTTTACACACCCATTAGTCGACAGGTAGCTCCTGAACACCTGCTGTACTTCTAGCTCTGGCCTTAGTGCTAGATACAGTGAAGATAGCATCTTTGCCCTACAGGAGTTCAGAGTAGGTGAGGTTCAAGGGCTCATGGGAGAAAAAAAAAACCCTACAGTCCTCAATTTTCTCTTCACTGTTCCTAAAGTCCTCGTGGATGATTTATCTCATCCTAAAAATAATTCTGTGCAGGCTGCTCCAGAATTGGTGGATGTTTCCTGTGGGTGGTACCGAGGCTGCAGGTCTGAGACAAGGGCTGCTGCCGGAAACGGTTCCTAAGACTACAGCAAAATCCAGTGCTGCCATCTGCTGGCCATGGAGAAGATGCACCCACACCCATGGTTTGTGATGCAGTCAAGAACAGAAACCAAGTTCAGCATCCCCGTAAAACCAGATAGATGTACATGGGCTCAGATGTGTAGACTATTCATCCAATCTGGGCACAGACATGTAGAATATACACTCTCCAAATTTCAACCTGGTCTTTTCTACTTCTGTCTGTCCCCCTTTTCTTTCCTATATGGGGTGCTGAGGTTTTTTTTTTTTTTTTTTTTTCAGCTACTTCGGTGAAAATGTTTATCAGTTGTAGTTCCCCGGTGGAATCTTTAAGGTCACTTATGTATACTACCATATCACCTGAAAATACTTTGACTTCCTTTCCAGTGTGCATCCCCTGATCTCCTTCAGTTGTCTACTGCTCTAGCTAAGACTTCAAGTCCTGTATTGAATAGGTATGGAGAGAGTAGACAACTTTGTCTTGTTACTGATTTTAGTGGAATTGCTTTGCGTTTCTCTTAAGTTGATGTTGGCTATGGGCTTGCTGTGAACTACCCTCATTGTCTTGAGGTATGAACCTGTATCTCTACTCTCCAGGACTTCGATCATGAAGGAGTGTTGGACTTTGTCAAAAGACTTTCCTGCATCTAATGAGGTGATTATACAGTTTTTGACCTTCAGGTTGTTTATATGGTGGGTTACATTTATCAGTTTACATATATTGAACCATCCCTGCATCTCTCTGGGATAAAGCCTACTTGATCATGGTGGATGATCTTTTTGATGTATTCTTGGATTCAGTTTGTAAGTATTTTATTGAGAATTTTTGCATCTATGTTCATAAGGGAAATTGCAGAATTTTCCTTTTTGGTTGGGTCTTTATGTTGTTCAGGTATCAGGATAACTGTGGCCTCATAAAAAAAATTGGGCAATGTTTCTTCTGTTTCTATTTTGTGGAACAATATGAGGAATATTGGCATTAACTTTTCTTTTAAAGTCTGGTAGAACTCTACACTAAAGTCATCTGGCCCTGGGTGGTTGGGGGGGGGTATTAGTAGACTTTCAATTACTGATTCTATTTCTCTAGAAGTTGTTGTTATTATTATTATTATGTATACAGTGTTCTGCCTGTATGTATGCCTGCAGGCCAGAGAGGGCACCAGATCTCATTGTAGATGGTTATGAACCACCATGTGGTTGCTGGGATTTGAACTCAGGACCTTTGAAAGATCAGGCAGTGTTTTTAACCTCTGAGCCATCTCTCCAGCTCCCTTTACTAGGAGTTATAGATCGGTTTAAATTGGTTATCTGATCTTCATTTAACTTTGGTAGTATATGTCGAGAAAAGTATCCATTTCTTTTAGATTTTCAAAATTGGTGGAGTACAGGTTTTGAAAGCATGTCCTTGTGACTCTCTGGATCTCCCTAGTGTCTGTTGTTATGTCCCCTTTCCATCTCTAAGTTTGTTAATTTGGATATACTCTCTGCCTTTCATTTAATTTGGCTAAGGCGTTGTCGATCTCACTGACGATTTTCTCAAAGAACCAACTCTTTATTGTCTCATTATTTCTATTTTACTGACTTGGACTCTGAGTTTGACTATTTCTTGCTGTCTATCCCTTTTGGGTGTGATTTCTTCTTCCATTCTAGAGCTTTCAGGTGTGCTGTTGAGTTGCTACCATGGCAGCTCCCCAGAGTTTTATGCAGGCACTTAGTGCTACTCTTGGAACTGCTTTCACTGTGTCCCATGAGTTTGACAGTGTATGTATTTATTTTCATTCAGTTCTAGAAAGTCTTTCTTTGTCTTGACTCATTTTTTTTTTCATTCAGTAGTGAGTTGTTTAGTTTCCATATTTTGTGAGCTTTCTGTTCTCTCTCTTGTCGATATCCAGCTTAAATCTGTGGTGGTCAGATAGTGTTATTATGCTTTTCTTTGATTGGTTGATGCTTGCTTTGTATCCCAGTATGTGGTCAGTTTTGGAGAAAGTTCCATGAGGTGCTGAGAAGGTGGTATATTCTTTTGTGTTTGGGTGGTATACTCTGTATATCTGTTAGGTCCCTTTGGTTTATGATGTCAGTTAGTTCCAGCATTTCTCTGCTTAATTTTTGTCTGGGTGACCTGAGTATTTTTGAGAGTAGGGTACTGAATCACCCACTATCGGTGTTTGAGGGTCAATATGTGATCTAGGCTGTAGTAGTGTTTCTTTTGTGAACTTGGGTGCCCTTGTGTTTGGTGCATAGGTGTTAAGCATTGCAATGTCCTCTTGGTGGACTTTTCCTTTGATGAGTGTGTAGTGTCCTTCCCTATTCTTTCTGATTAGTTTTGGTTTGAAGCCGTTTTGTCATATACTAAAATGGCTACGCCAGCTTGCTTCTTAAGTCCATTTGCTTTAAATATCTCTTTCCATCCTTTTACCCTGAGGTGATGTCTATCCTTGATACTGAAGTATGTTTCTTGGATGTAGCAGAAATATGGATCCTCTAGCCGGGCGGTGGTGGCGCACGCCTTTAATCCCAGCACTCGGGAGGCAGAGCCAGGCGGATCTCTGTGAGTTCGAGGCCAACCTGGGCTACCAAGTGAGTTCCAGGAAAGGCGCAAAGCTACACGGAGAAACCTTGTCTCGAAAAAACCAAAAAAAAAAAAAAAGAAATATGGATCCTCTTTTCACATCCATTCTGCTAGTATGTCTTTTTACTGGGGAATTACAATCATTAATGTTGAGAAATATCAATGAGCAGTGATTGATGATTCCTGTTTTGTTTCCTGTTATTGGTGGGTGGGTGTGTGTGTGTGTGTGTGTGTGTGTGTGTGTGCGTGCTTATGCTTCCCTTCTTTTGATTTTGCTGTTCTAGAATTATTTATTCTGTATTCTTGGATGTAGTTTACCTCTTTAGGTTGGTGTTTTCTTTCTAGCACCTTCTGTAGGGTTGGATTTGTAGGTAGATAGTTTTGCTGGGTATAGTAGTCTGGGCTGGCATCTGGGATCCTTTTAGAGTCTGCAGCACCTGTATCCAGGCCCTTCTGGCTTTTAGGGTATCTATTGAGGAGTCTGTGTTATTCTAATAGACCTGCTTTTATGTTACTTGGTCTTTTCCCCTTGCAGCTTTTAATATTCTTTGTTCTGTTCATGTAGTATTTTGACAATTATGTGACAAGTGGAATTTCTTTTCTGGTCCAGTCTATTTGGTGTTCTGTGTGCTTCTTGTACCTTGATAGGCACCTCCTTCTTTAGGTTAGGGAAACTTTCTTTTATGGTTTTGTTCTAAATGTTTTCTGTGCCTTTAACCTGGGTTTCTTCTCCTTCCTCTATTCCAGTTATTCAAAGATTTGGTCTTTTCACGGTGTCCCAGATTTCCTAGATGTTTTTTACCAGGATTTTTTTAGATTTAACATTTTTACATCTTATGCAGTGTCTTCCATGCCTGAGCATCTTTTATCTCTTATATTCTTTGTTGGTGAAGCTTGCCTCTGTGCTTCCTTTTTGAGTTCCTAAATTTTTCATTTCCAGATTTCTCTGTTTGGGTTTTCTTTATTGACTCTATTTTTACTTTCAGGTCATGAACTGTTTTATTCACCTCCTTCCACTGTTTGTGTTTCCATAGATTTAAGGGATCCATTTCCACTTTGAGGCTTCATTTCCTCTATCATATTCATAAAGGATGTCTTAGGGCCTTTTTCTTGCACACTTAGAAAGTGTGTCATTATCTTCCAGTCGATGGATAGGGGTGCAGTGACTCCATATGCAGCTGTGCACAAAGTAAAGGTACCTAAGCACTTCCAACAGACTGTTCTAGAACAAGAGAGGCAACAGTCCACTTCTATTCCATGCTGGCCATTCTGGTAATGTACATGTAAAAGATACAGAGATGAATTTCAGAATGTTCAGATAAGTGCTGTCAGGGTGCAGAGGGATCAAAACCAGGTGTTGGTAGAAGGACCTGGAGGGCATGTACCTTGGGGGGAGAGAAGGCTCAAGAGAACCAGAAAGGAGAATTCAAGGGTATAAAGGGAGCAGGACCAAGAAGCTTAGGGGCTCTGTGGCTACAAGCAGGGACTGCTCTTTCGGAGCATCTGCATTTGACTCGTGGCACACACGTGGTGGCTCACAACCATCTCTAACTCCATTTCCACGGGGATCTGGCGCCCTCTTCTGGCTGCCAGGCACCAGGCATACATGCAGTGCATTTACATGCATGCCTGCAAAACATGTTTGATTTTTAAAGCTTAAGTATATTCTAAGTTCAAGTTAAGAAGAACTAGACTCTTTGGGTGATCAAACTACTTAAAGACGAAAAATTGACGAGAGAACTATTCTGTACTGACTGTCCAGATAACCTCGGTGAAGAGCGGGCTGCAAGCTCTTTGTATCTGTGTAAAATCAAGTATATAAATACGACAGTAGGGGGAAACAGTCTACAGGACAGAGGAGATTAACGGGAGCAGGAAGGGGGTGGAAAAGGGGAAAGGGACGGTTAAAGGGGAAAATGTTCAACACCCAGTACACAGTTATACAAAAGGTTTAAAACCCCGAATCTACGAAGAGTTGAAGATAGAAGAACTGTTGTGATGGGCGCGTTTGCTTTTTGTGACAGCGTCAAAATGGCTCGGTTTCAAAGGTGTTCAGCTGTGTCTTATCTGGAACCCTATCTAATTTGAACCTAGTTTTCATGTTTAAAAAAAGATTCATGTTTTCACTGTCTTTACAAAAGAATTTATTTTCTCATTGTTTGGCATAATACAGATTTAAAAATATATATATATAGCTTTTATGTTGACAAAAGCTTAATCTCCCAAAATAAAGTGTACTGAGAGTACCTATATTTTCTTTTCTTTTTTCTTTTCTTTCTTTCTTTCTTTTTTTTTCCTTCGAGACAGGATTTCTCTGTGTAGCTTTGGTGCTTGCTCTGTAGACCAAGCTGGCCTCAAACTCACAGAGATCTGCCTGCCTCTGCCTCCTGAGTGCTGGGATTAAAGGTGTGAGCCACCACCGCCCAGCAAGTACCTATATTTTCAAACCAAATTCTTACAACCCAAACAAAAACTTTTTCCTAAGGAAAGAAAATTAGGGCTGGAGAGATGGCTCAGAGGTTAAGAGCACTGACTGCTCTTCCAGAGGTCCTGAGTTCAATTCCCAGCAACCACATGGTGGCTCACAACCATCTGTAATGAGATCTGGTGCCCTCTTCTGGCCTGCAGTCATATATGCTATATACATAATAAATAAATAAATCTAAAAAAAATGTTTATAAAAAAAGAAAGAAAATTAGCTGGGTCAGGCATAGTTACTGTTTCTATTAATAACAAAAATGTTAAAGTACAGTAGAACATTTGAAAAGGTTGGGAACACGGCTCAGTTAAGAGAGTGGATTCAGCTCCCAGCAATCACTCTGGGTGGCTCACAACTGTCTATAACTCCAGTCCCAGGGGTTCCAAAGCCCTCATGGGCACCTGCACTCATATGTGCCTCCCACCACATAATTCAAAGTAATAAATATTTAAAATATTGAACAGTTTTGTATTTTTGCTTTGAAAGGGAAATGGACAATATTACAGTAACTCCTACTTGCGTACCATTTCTCATCATTAAAATAAAAAGAAAGCCTCATAGTGGCACACGACTTTAATCCTAGCACTCAAAAGGCAGAAGCCAGTGGATCTCTAGGAGTTCGAGGCCAGCCTGGCCTACATAGTGAGTTCCAGGACAGCCAGAACGGCACACTAAGACCCTGTCTTGAAAAAACAAGCCATCAACAACAAAAAGAAATAAGACCTGTTTATGGAGATAAAGCCTATAAAGTCAGAATTTCTAGTAGGTCTGATATTTTGTTTCTATCACTTTTTAATAATTTGTCACATTAGAAAATCTTGTTAGAAAATTTAAAGGAACCCTATATTGTTATTTAATTTCTTCTGTAATGTGACTTCCCACTTACTTTTCTAAACTAAAATTAAAAGATAATAGATTTGTTAAAGTACTCTAGTTTTAATTAACGATTTTTTAAGGACAGGATCTCTTTTCACAGTGCCCTGGCAGCCCTGGAACTCACTCTGTAGACCAGGCTGGTTTTGAACTCAGAGATCTGCTTGTCTCTGCCCCCTGAGTGCTGGGATTAAAGGCATGTGCCACCATGCCATGCCTTCTAAACTTTTAATTTTTTTTTTTTTTTTTTTTTGGTTTTTCGAGACAGGGTTTCTCTGTGTAGCTTTGCGCCTTTTCCTGGAACTCACTTGGTAGCCCAGGCTGGCCTCGAACTCACAGAGATCCGCCTACCTCTGCCTCCCGAGTGCTGGGATTAAAGGCGTGCGCCACCACCGCCCGGCCTAAACTTTTAATTTTTTAAGGTTTATTATTATGATTTTTTTGATGTGTATGAGTGTTTCGCTTTCACATGTTTGTACATTACATGCATGCTGGTGACCTTGGAGGCCGGAAGAGGGCAACAGATCCCTTTGGAACTGGAATCACAGACAGTTGTGAACTGTCATATGGGTTCCGGGAACCAAACTGGGAACCTCTGGAAGAGCAGCCAGTGCTCTTAACCACTGAACCATCTCTTCAGCTCCCAATAATCCAATTTTAAATAAAATAGCTCATAGAATACACATACCTGTAACAGCAGGGTAAAACATGGCTAATCTAGTTTCTTTTACTTACTTATTTTGTTTTTTTGAGACAGGATTTCTCTGTGTAGTCCTGGCTGTCCAGGAATTCACTCTGTAGACCAGGTCTGCCTCTGCCTCCCAAGCGCTGGGACTAAAGGTATGCACCACCACTGCCAGGCTAGTTTCTTTTTTAAATATGTACATTTTGGTTGTTTAAAATGCCTGCTTCCTCTTCTGCCTTTACTTGGTTAAGTCAGACAGTGTTCTTGGCTATTTTAATTTTTGGTGTATTGCTCTTGCTATACCTCCCAATGTCAAGTACAGAGGATAAAAAGCACTGGATCATAATGGCTAGTAGACTCCAATGATATGATCCAGGAGTTTCTTCCTTAATGGCTTTACCAACTGTTCCTCTCTCTTGAAGACAGCTATCCTGTTGGCTACTCAGCCTTCTCTGTATCAGATCCTGGGAATGAGCCTTACTATTGACACTGGAAAGTTGGCATTTGGTCCCTGTATGCATAAAGTGTGATGCTTGGTCAACGCGCGTGCGCGTGTGCGTGCGTGTGTGTGTGTGTGTGTGTGTGTGTGTGTGTGTGTGTGCGCGTGTGCGCGTGCGCGTGTGCGTGTGCGTATGCGTCTTCCTGGAAAAAAACACACATCTGGGCGACTTCTGGAGAGCTTATGGGCAGATTAGAAATTCAGTGATTGTAGGGAGAGGTTGGAATGTTGTGGCTCCATTGCCTAAATACAGTTTCTCTTCAGCTCTTTAGCTCCTCCCTGAAGACCTGTTCCTTTTCCCTGCTTTGTGTCTGACCTAACATCCTTGTGACTAACGGGTAAAAACCTTTAGTGCATTCACATTAACAGGCCGCTAACTTCCACCAACAAAAAGGTTAAGAATACTGTGTAGCCTTGCCCTTATATCTGGGAAATAAAGATGAATACTGTTGTGAGTTAAATGTTTTTAACATGCTTACAAACTTGGAGCATGTAAAGTATACCCATGTCAAAATTACTGTTTCTACTTAAAGCATTTATTTCTGCAGATGCGAGGTGCCAGTGGGGCATCCCCATGGCTCTGGAAGATGCACTCAGCCTCTGCAAACTGTATCCTTTCTAATTTGGCTGGTTCAGGAGGTAACAGGGATTTGGCATTTGCAGTATTGCGCTACTTCCAAGACACTGAGCAAACTGAGGCTGATCTCTGGAACCACATACAGGTAAGGGACAGAACCAACTCCACATTTCTTCTGACCCCTGGCATGGCATGCATGCGGTGGCGCGTAACACAAGACCTCACTTTACCTTGATATTAGCATTTCTTGTGCCAAGGCAGGAGAATGGAACAGACCAAGGGCTGGAAGGCTCCTAGAGCCTTCTGAAGGCTGGAAACACCTCCGAAGTGAGGCCAACTAAAACCAGCTCTCCTGCCGCCACAGCAAAAGCCAGTTTCTGAACATGAACAGTACTTATTATTCTACTAAAACAGCCCCCTGGTAGAGTTAAGATGCTAATGAAAGGTACAACATACGAAGTTGTCTGTAGAACTGCGTATCGGCAAGATATGTGCAAAAGCGAGGACCCTTTGTGCACAGCTGCCCTTGGAGCTACCAAACTTTTTCTTGCTCCAGCCCAGTTCCTCCTGCGTGTGGAAGGGTGCTATCCCTTAATGAGCTTTGCTTCTGTTGGGACTGCAAGTCTCTGTCAACCCTTCCTTCAGGGACACCAGAACCCCTCCGGCCCCTGACACTGATCGATATGATTGGATTTTGCATGGGCTGAGCACCACAGGTTAAGCAGACAGCCTGAGAAAAGATACACAGCCTTGCCTTTCTCTCAGGCAGTTGTGTGAAGTTAAATAAGGCAAGGCAGATGCTGACCGATGCTGACTGACTAGGAAGGTTCCAGATCTGAACCTGGAGGGGCTGGCTATGGAGGAAGGACAATAATGGATCATGGCAAAAAAGAAAAAAGAAAAAAAATGGTTCTTACTGCAATCTTATTCTCGTTCATGAATTATTAGAAAGGATTGTCCAGGATATTAACTCTCATCAGGAATTTGTTCCTTTGAACATCCTGAAGGGCTACATTGCCTGATGCGATTTGATCCCATGCTGGAAGACTCAAGACGGTCTGAAGCCAATGATCTCCCATGAACTCCGAGGCTGAGTACCACCATTCCTGAGAGGAAGAAAAGAGAACACAGGCCTAGTCAGTACTCCTGGCATGTGGAAGACCAACCAGATTCCAAAAATGTGTCCCTAAACGTATTTTGTTTTGAGATAGGGTCTCACTGTGCAGTCTTGGCTGGGCTAACCTTGAACTTGAGCTGGTTCTCCTGCCTGTGTCTGGAGACCTAGAATTATAGGCTTGTACTGCCACACATGGCTCTGGCTCCTTTGAGCTTTTAAAAATGGGAATTCACAGACAAAGGAGATCTTTTTTTTTTCTTTCTTTTTCAGTTTTTCAAGACAGCCCTGGCTGTCCTGGAACTCACTCTGTAGCCCAGGCTGGTTTCAAACTCAGAGATCTGCCTTCCACTGCCTCCTGAGTGCTGAGATTAAAGGTGTGCACCACCAGCTGGCTTCTTTTTTCATTTTCTTTGTTTTTCTTATCTCTTTCTTTCTTTCTTGTTTTGTTTTTTGAGAGGGTTCCTACAACCAAAGCTGGCCTTGAACTCTCCATGTAACTGAGGATGACCTTGAACTCCTGATCCTCCTGGCTCTACCTCCCCAGCATTGGGATTGCAGGCGTGCATTAACATGCACAACTGATAAAAATGATTTTTGTTGTCCAAACTAGTAGAACTCGGGCGCATCTTCAGATAAGCACACATAATTGCACATGTAGTTGCTTATTTCACAATACCATGCTGGGTGCAGAGCCCGAGTTTTACCTTTGAGGTGTTCCCACGTGGACAGCAAAAGGAATGTGAAGAAGCCACAGAGATGGGGAGAGACTGTATTAAGGAGGTTTGCATGAGGGAATTCTCTGAAGTGTAACAAGAAATGCAAAGCTCTGAGCTGCGAGTATAGGCCCTCTGTTGGTAAGGTCTATGATTACTGTGCTTGGAATGTGTGTATATTCCTCCACAATCCACATACTGGAGGCCAACCCCTAAGGTGATAGTAATGAAGGTCAGGGATTTGGGTGATTGGGTTCTGAGGGCTTTGGGGTTTATATCCTTACAAAAGAGCACGAGAGAACAACTTCCCCCCTTCCATTCTTAGGACAAGCAAAAAGTAGGGAGAATAGAAACACCGGGAAAATTAAGAGAACACCAGAAAGGAAGGTGTGGTGATATATGGTTTGCAATCTAAGAAATAAAGCTTGCCTGAAGATCAGAGGACAGAGCCAGCTACAGAGTTAGCCACAGAGGTCAGGCACTGGTGGCACACACCTTTAATCCTAGTACTCAGGAGGCAGAGATCATCTGGATTTCTGTGAGTTCAAGGCTACACTGGGCTACATGAGATGAATCCAGTCTAAAAGAGAAACAGCCAGGCAGTGGTGGCACACACCTTTAATTCCAGCACTTGGGATCACACACCTTTAATCCCAGGACTAGGAAGGTTGAAACAGGAAGCGATATGGCTGGGCAGAGAAAGGAATATACCTTGCAGGAGGAGACAGGAGTTTGGCCCTGCTCTTCCCTCCTCTTTCAGGCTGAGGAGTTGGTGAGGGAAGAGGTGGTGGTGGCTGTGACTTGCTCTGTTTCTCTGATCTTTCAGCTTTCGCTCTGATATCTGGCTCCAGGTTTTTATTACAAGACCAACTAGGATTCGTGCAACAGGGAGGGGCTGCTTACTCTAGAGCAGTGGTTCACAACCTGTGGGTCGCAACCCCTTTGGGAATCCAACGACCCTTTCACAGGAGTTGCCTAAGATCATCAGATATTTACATTATGATTCATGACAGTAGCAAAATTACAGTTAGAAAGTAGCAATGCAAATAATTGTATGGTTGGAGGTCGGCACACCACGAGGAACTGTGTTAAAGGGTCGCAGCATTAGGAAGGGTGAGAACCACTGCTCCAGAGTCTGGTTGAAGTTAAGAATGCCCATTCAATTAACAAAATGAGCTGTGAAGGTTCCAACATAGAGACAAGGTTCCTCTCCCATACAAGTATCTTAAATATGAATACTAAAATTCTAACAATCCGTGCTGAAGCCCCACAGGTAACTCTGAATATAGCTTTGTTCCCTCCCTAGCTGTGGAGCTGCAGTTTTCTAGAAACCTCAGAAAAAGACCATAAACGTTATTTGCAGTTATATGTATATATAAAAAGTTTTGGTTTCCTTATGGCAGATGGTGTCATTGTTAGTATTCTGACCCACCTCTTGGAAATCCGCCCCTTGGAGCCACCCTGCATCCTGACATAAAAGCCTCATTTTAAGGAAAACCCCTCCCCTTCCTCTCTCTTTCCTCTCTCTCTTCTCACTCTCTCACTCTCTCCTTCTCTCTCTCTCTCTCTCCTTCTCTCTCTCCTTCTCTCTCTCTCTCTTTCTCTCTCTCTCTCTCTCCATTCCCACGAGGTACACACCCCTCTGCTTTCCCTCCCTTCTCTCTCTTCCTGTCTCCCTCTTTCCTATCTTTCTCTTCATCTCTCTATTATAATAAACTCTCTCCGCATGGATTCAGTACCTGGGGATGAGTGACTGTTCGATGCGCCACCGTCTGCTGCTGTATCTGCCTACCATGCTCCCCTGCACGCGTGGGATACCTTGGCCCGGCCGCTGGGGTCCCCCACGTGATATATCACAACAGTCATGCAATCCAACACATCTCCAGGAACCACCTTTGGACAAGGCGATTTCAGAGGCCACCAGAATCACACAATATATGATTCTCTCTTGAAAAGCTTACCCCAAGTTGTGTGTGTGCTATCATTTTTCTAAGGACTATTAGTGCCCATGCTTAAACCTATGTTTAAGCCTCTTCTTAATACACCCCAGCTCTACTTCTATTTAAGGAGTTAGCCTCAAAGTATTTTCAGCAGCAATGTCAAGAATCCTAGCTTCACTTGGGTGGAGGTCTCTGTAGAGAATTCAGGTGACAGGTGGCAGAGTAGGGCTATGTCTCTGGTTCCTGCTCCTTCTGCCACTGATGGGGGCACAGCCAGAGGCACATTCAATGAGGAAATCATCCTCATCAGATAATGAATTCTACGCCACAGCCTTAGACTTGCCAGCCTGCAAAACTGTGGGCAGTAAACGTCTCGTAAGCCCAAGTGGACTAAGACAACAACTTACCATGCCTCCTAAAACCCAACTGGGAAGTGGGTTCTGAGGCTTCCTCAGAAGGGTGAACATCCCCACATATGTAAACCCAACACACACACACACACACACACACACACACACACACACACACACAGTGGCATGGTGGCTGATGGTACATACCTTGCTCATGCTCAGCCAACATTTCTCCAGCAAATTCCCTTGTGTCTCAGAAAGCTCCAAAGCTGTGTTCAGGAAGAAGTCACAACTATGCCCATCTCCCATCAGTATGTAGACATAAGCCATCAGATGGTAGAGCCTTGGGTAGAAGACAGGGCCAATGGTGTCTTCAGCCACAAGGCTCTCTAAGGCCTAGAGAAGACAAACAAACAATATAACCAGAGGCTGGGGATATAGATGACTCAAATGGTGAAGTGCTTGTCAACAGGAGTTCAATCCCTAGAACCCACATTTAAAGAGCATGGCAAGAGCTGGGTATGGCAGCATAAACCTTTCCCCAGCACTTGGGAAACAGAATTTGAGGTCAGCCTGGTCTATATAGCAAGTTCCAGGATGGCCAGGGCTACATAGAGAGACCCTGTATCAAATAAGTAAATGAATAGATAGATAGATAGAGAGAGAGACAGATAGAGATAGATAGATAGACAGACAGACAAGCAGACATATTGATAGATAATTAGATTGACTGATAGATATGACATGTGGCATGTGTCACATCTGTGACCTAGAATGGTGTCACAAGCTTAAAATCCCAGCCTATTATTGAGGCTTTCCCCATAGCTTTCCTAGTAACCACACATCCCTGAAGACACCTCACTGTACCTGTGGTTTTTCTTGACTCATGGGAATGAGTCCGTGTTTCCTACATATGTGGGAAGGAACTTTATAAAACATTGAAGACCCACTAATCTGACTTTTGACCTTAGACATTTGGCATATCCTGCAGATAGATCTGTGGTATCTGGGTGTGATAGTTTGGGAGTCAATGTGATCTGAATTCTGTCACATGAAGAGATGTGGGGTATCAGCAATTGAGAAGATTGTCTGTCCTAAAATGGATCCTGAAGTAAATCATTTCAGGCAATTGGATACCAAAGATCTCAGATGGAGAACCTGGCTGTGAATATGTCCTTAACTCGAGCTCAGATAACACAACTTGGAGAGGACTTGTGAGATGACCCAAAGGGTAAAAGGCACTCATCGCCATGGAACCTGAGTCCCATGCCTGGGGAGCCACACTGGCAGGAAAGAACTGACTTCTGAAAGTGTCCTCTGGGGTCCACAGACACACTGTAGTATGAATAAGCAGCGCGCATGTGCACACATACACCCACACTTATCAAGTGTAAAAGAAGCTTAAAGAATTATAGGCTGAGAGCGTGACTGGACTAAGCATCAGTTCCCACAAAAAGGCACAAAGGGCTGTCTTGAAATCTTGAACCTGGAGGAGGGTGACCTCTATGCCCAGTGAAGGAATCACATGTAAAATCCCTTCAAACAAACAAACAAACAAACAAAACCCCCAATAACGGGCAAAACAATACAGTCACTGATAGTCTATTTGATAGCAAATTTCAACAAATGGAAATATATGTATATCCACAAGCAGGAAAAACTTGAGTAGTGGTATCATACAGTGTATAAAAAGTACAATCTCAGCCGGGCGTTGGTGGCGCACGCCTTTAATCCCAGCACTCAGGAGGCAGAGCCAGGTGGATCTCTGTTGAGTTCAGGGTCAGCCTGGGTTACCAAGTGAGTTCCAGGAAAGGCGCAAAGCTACACAGAGAAACCCTGTCTCGAAAAACCAAAAAAAACGAAAAAACAAAAAAAAAAGGTACAATCTTTAAATAGAGCAGTTACAATTTGTGTTTTTATTTAAAATTTGATTATATTTATTGTGTGGAGTGTGTGTGTGTGTGTGTGTGTGTGTGTGTGCTCACATGTGCTACAACATATATGTGGAGGTCAAAGAATTACTTTCAGGAGTTGGTTCTCTACTTCCACCATGGGTCAAATTCTGGCCATCAGCCTTGGCAGCAAGTGTCTTCACCTGCCAAGCCGTCTCTCTGGTCCTTTTTTCTAACTTTTTAGGAGGACTGTCTTGAAAAAACTTTTTACCTAAATATGTACAAATTCTGTAATGAGAAGACAGAGTCAAGAAGTCAATGGGGATTCACTAGAGGAGGGATCTGCCTGTGCTGGAAAGCAGGGAGCAGGCCTCACCTTGAGGAGCTTAACCCCACTGTTCTGTGCCTTCCTCTCTTCTATTTGCTTCTGGAGGTGGAGAACTTGCCCTTCCATGTACCTCGAGATCCCTTCGTAGTAAAGAACTGTTGGGGTTCTGCGCGCCACGAAGGTTTTCGCTTTATTGGAGAACCGGTGGAAGTCTTGCCATTGCTGAAGTCTGGCATACCTGCGCAACCAGAGAAGAAACGGGAATCGGTCCTGCTCCCCGCATGGACTGGCTTCCTGAGAGACCGCTCTCTCTGGATGTCAGCTCTCAATACCTTGGCCCTCTGCCTGCCTCCGGTCTGACACAGCAGAATGGTAGATGATGTGGATCCAGTGTTGGCTTCACCAAGGTTGGTTTTAAATAAGCGGGGCAGCCGCGCGACGTTATTCATTAAGCGGCGCGCTGTTACCGTGTGAGCAAAGCCAGGAGGCATGACAAAACCCAGGATCAGAGTTTTATTGGGGTGGCGTGGGGGTACAGATGAGAGCATGGCCAAGTCTATTGGAAAGACACGTGAGGAGACGGGAGAGAGGGGGTAGGAGGAGAGAGCAGAAGAGAGAGGGGAGGAGTCTCTGACCAGCTTTTTAAGGATTCCCCTGCACATGCGCATGTGGGCTTACAAAGCTATGCCACTCATGCGCAGATTGGTGACCACGCAGCACGGTTACGTAGGACGTAAGACCGTGGCTACTGAACTGCGCATGTGCGGTCATATAGCTGGAGGAGTGGCCGGAAAGGGTGGAATCTTATGATTCGGGAGGAACAGAGCCCTCAGAAGCACACAAGGAGCACTGGCCACCATCTGTTATGCTCCTTGGACTCTAGGAAGTGAGACAGATTACACACTTCAGACTTGAAGAAGCTGCCCCGGTTGCAAAGAGAGGTGGGCCAGCAGTACTGAGTGGCCTGCAGATGGGCCAGTGTCAGCCGAGGATTTCCAGGTGGGGACACAACTGTTCCAACAACATCCCCACTAGGATGGAGAGCGATGAGGGATAAGCACAACTGTTAGACGTCGGAGCCTTTGAAAATTAATGTACGTTGGGATACCAGTTTGATATTGAGCCTTATCCGGCAAAAGTAATTTTCTGGATGTTAAGTTTCCCCATGTAATTTAATTTTGTGTTTAAAGCAGGGTCTCATGAAGCCTGGGCCAGCCTTGAACTCCTGAACTCTCCTCCTGCCTCTGCCTCCCAAGTACTGGGAACATAGGTGTGAACCACTATGCCCAGTTTCAAATCATTTATTTACTTTTAATCAGAAGTCATTTCACTTCAGTTGCTCTCATTTCAAAGCTTTTGATGAGTCACATTCAGCAACCTGGCTGTGTATAATGTGAGACGGAAAACAGAACGGGGGTCTCAGTCTAGGAGATAACACAGAATTTGGTTGTTTCCTGATTTACCTTGAAGCCGTATGTACTGTTCATCTCATTCTTGAAGGCATGGCCCCAGCTACGGCTTATTAAGCTGGAAACAGTACTTCCTCCTCTCTCCTGAGTGTTGTGTGGGCAAAGAGCCAGGGCTATTTCCCCTCTGCTCTCACTTCTCCAATAAAGGGGTGACTTGGTTGGTTGTTGATTTGGGAGACACTGAGATAAGCATACCTCAGCACCTGTGTTGTCTCTGACATAAGAACCAGTGAGGCCGACAGGGAACATGGCATTGAGTTTCTTGGCCATGGGACAGAAAGAGGCCTGCCTTGATTGGGAACCCCGTGGTTTATAGTTCTAACCGCAGAGTAATTAGGTCTAATGCTGGAGCTTCAGTGTTATTCTCTGCAGACATTATATAGCCCATATCCTTCAACGTCACTACCTCAAAATAACATTTTCCCATCTGTTTAGATCTGGGCAGGTGTATGCGGGCAAGTGGTGCTATTTCTTCATGCCTGAACCATAGCACCCCTTAGAAATTGGTACAGTTATCCTTCAATAGCCCCTCAGTGCCGGGATGCCCCTAGCCCACAGATGCTCAAATTCACAGATGCTCAAAACTCTTTCACAAAATGGTGCAGCATTCACCAACCCCATGCACATCTTCCTGTCTCATCACTGGGTTACTGTTAATACCAACTGCAATGTAACGCTATGTAAACAGTTGTTACATTTATTGTTTAAGGAGTAATGACTAGGAAGCAGTCTCCACATGTTCAGGATACTTGAAACTCTCCTCCATGCCTCATAGTTTCCCTCTTAGGCGCACAGAATCCACAGATACAAAACTGGCCACCCAAGCTGTCTATGCTGCAGGCTTTGTATTCCTGTACCATTGAGACAACTGAGGCAAAATTACTTTTCTGTCCTCAGCTGAAGGTTTCTAGAGGATCGATCTTTCTCTATAAATATTCCCTGCCACCTTTAAGCTGTCTCACATGTAAACTATGAATGTTTTCTTTCTTTTAAAGAATTTCATTGAACTCTTCTTTGGGATTTAACTTTTTCACTTGAGAAAGGAAATGGTATGTAACACATTGTTACCAGACAGCTATGCAGGAGTAAAGCCCCAGGAGCAGTCCACTCTGGAACTTGAGGATCATGTTGTCTTCATTGTTGTGTACGAATTCCAAACATTCTTCAAATGTTCTGTAAATGAAGCCTAGAAAGGAGAGAAACAGAGTGATCTTGTGGTAGCATGGCGTGGGGGTGGGGGAGGTAGGGTCTTGCCGGCCTTTAGTTCGCAATAGAATTTCCCACTGAAGAGGACTTGCCCACTTCTGTGTTGGACCCAACAATATGTGACTGACATAAAAAA